>BRDA01023705.1:0-24716 GCA_036984385.1 Crenuchus spilurus
AATAATGTGTTTATATGGGTTTTTTAACAAATAAACAAGACGACGACGACACTCGTGTAGGCTGGCCACTAATGAGAGGGAGACCAATGGTGCTCATGTAGGCTGGCAGCTGCATGGTTACACTTATCATATCAAAAGTAAAAGTAAATTTTATCTAACTTTCTTGTTCACTACCTTTTGCTACCTTAGCGTCGCTTTCACTAGCACTTTCACTGAACAGCAGTCCAATGTAATGACTGACCTCTTCTTCTACGGTAGCATCTAGGAGATGCTACAACCGCCACGCCCCTAGGAGTTTGGCATACTTGAAGAAATTTACGCTATTCGTTAGCTGGAATATTACTCGTTACCTGGAACAAAAATATTCTGAGATCTCGACTCGTTACCTGGAATACTCGTTAGTAGGGATGCTCGTAAGTAGGGTTACCACTGTATATGGAACCTTGAAAGTCTAATAAGTCCAACCAGGGAGGAACAACACAATTGGGCACAATTTGGACATGTTCACTGTGAGGTACACTCACTTGTGTTGCCAGCTATTTGTACATTAATGGCTGTATGTTGAGTTATGTTCAGAAGACAGTAAATCTATACTGCAATACAAGCTGTACACTGACTACTCTAAGTTATATACAAGTTTCATTTCTATAGTGTTGTTCCATGAAAAGATATAATGAAATATTTGCAGAAATGTGAGGGGTGTACTGTATGCAATGTGTGATACTATATATGTATATATTTAACTGTTTTATGAATGACATTCTCTTCTAACCAATGCAAAAAATAACTGTTCTGCTATGTTTGTCCATTCCATTAAAGTAGCACAGTTGTACAATTTAAACTGAATTTCCATCTCTGCACTGCCATGTTCAGTTACAATTAGCCATGTACATTTTTATACTAGCTTAATCATTTGTTTTATTATGCTTTTAGAGATGTCTTGCTAGCTACCTAAGGCTACGTTGGCTAGTTAGTTAGCCTGTTAGCTGTAGCAGAAGGCAGGGTGGAGGAAGTAGAAGGAAATGTATCCTTAGAGGATTTAAGTGAATCACTTGATTTTAACTTGCCACTAGGCTTTATTTGACCAGGATGAATGTGCTCTTCTTGGACACTGCATATAGCACGTCAGTACAATCAGCAAAGCAAAGAAAATATCAACTATCATTTGCTTCACATGCTCCCCCACATTTTTGAGTCACCATCTGCTCAAAGTTCAAAGCACATGTCCACTCTCAGGTGCAGGAACATGGCAGGAGGTGACACACACTCACACTCGCACACTCTCTGTTGCAAACCCCCCCCATCCTCCATCCGTGTGCATGCATGCCCCTTTATCTCTCCTTAGCATGCACATACATCTAGGTCAGGAGGACGTTTGAAACACATGGCTCTTTTCATGTTTGCCTGGCTCTAATCCCCATAATCCATTATTTGTCATGCTCAGAGTACAATGTAAGTATTTGAAGTTTAGGAGGTAAAGAGGATCACAGCAGGACTGAGAACAGGACTAGGGCCCTCTGCAGCTGACATTATTGAATCGTAGGAGCTGAGACTATTGCCGCGGGGTTTCTATTGATCCGCTGTCCTGTCCATGCCTGGCATGTGTTCAGCCAGACCTGACGCTCCATCAGATATGGCTATCCAACGTCAGGCTTCGGTCTGTATGATATTACGAGACGGTCAGGTGCATTAGCCCTGCTCTAATGCTAAATGTCACTACTCAGCTGCCTTTCCTGGAGGGAGAACAGATCATAAAGTATCCTTCAGAGGTGAATGGCCAGGAAATTAGTCAAGTTCTTGCACCAGTCCTTTTAAATTAGATATTGATTTGAGCATTTAAAATACATTGCCATAAAGGCTCCATGTATGCTGTAAATGATTATCGGGGGGCATGCCCTGACCCTGCCTGAGGTTTGATAGATTTACATGATGAGAGATGAAATGAGTGAATGCAAGAGACCAGGCTTGTATGGCCCAGAAGTCCACTGACTGTGTACTGCCTGGCACACATTGACTCCTGTTCCCTCCGGCACTGTCAGCATTGGTTGGTCTGAATGTCTGAGGTGCAATTGTTACAATAGAAATTTCAGCCTAGAGTGCTCGTTCCAGGACAGGGCTTTTCAACCAAACCGAAAAAATAACAGCATAACTCAGGCACCTTCCGGCCAACACACCTTCCATTCAGCTACAGGAGCACAAACTTCCATTACTTCAAGACCCAACATAAGTATTCTCCCAGCACAAGAACGCCAGTCAATCATAATTCAGCACACTTGGCAACTCTGGCTGCACTCTCTCTCTCCTTCTCTTTGAGCCTATTGCACTGACGGGCGTGTGTCAGGTAGCGTCGATCAGCACCGTGACATACGAGGCTAATTTGCTGTGTTACATCTCGGCTACCTAATGGATTCAGGAGTCAGGAGGTGCCCAAAGTCTCCTGTGGTCTACCTGCCATACACAGTTATTCTTAAGCCTCTCAGTAACACAGGAAACCCAGGGGTGCATGATCTCACCCACTTCAGTATTCAACTTGCAGCATGTAGTTAGCCAAGCAGATGCATGCTGAGCATCTCTGTTTACAAAAATGTCTGTCAATACTTGTAGGGTCGATGGGGAAGTGCAGTAAGCGTGTTAAAAGGAAGCCGTTGACTTTGCGGAGTTTCTGTGACTTTGTTTTTGGGGAAAAGGAAAAGGCTGAGGCGGCAAATCTTTACTTCATTCAAAGTGTGATGTCGCCTCAGGACTTATCAGTTGAAAAGAGAGATGTCCTTTGTTGTTCGTGAAAGACTCCCCTGTGTTACAGCATCACTCACAAACAGCTCTACTAAAGGCATGTTGTTCCTCCTCGATGGAGGCCAGCTTGAGAAAGCGAGGCACATGCATTAACCTGCTCAGCAGGAATTGGGCACTGGCTTATTCTTTTTCGGCAAGAAAACGGGGACACAAATTGTTATTTGTTTGTGCAAAACCACATTCAGGGACCAAGGACAAGTCCTATTTGAGAGGAAGATTCGAGTTCTCCTTGCATTGCACCTGAAGAGACTGAGCAACCCATGATAATGCTATGATCTGAAACTAATATGAATTCCATATTTGAGAGATGAGAAAAGCAGTAATTCAGATGCATTTGGCAGTTACCTGATGAGTGCAAACAGAAAATGTAACTGCTGCAGACATTTAAAGCGGGAAATGCTAATCCTTACCCAGTAGAAATGCTGGTAGCAGGTAGACTTGGGATAAGGATAAGGGGAAAGGACTAACTGATGGGAAACTGGTTCTAGTATGCTGAAGGTCAAAAGAAATCATTAGAGGAACATCTGATTTCAGACAACCAAATAGAGAAACATCTTCAAAGAGATAATTTGAGGTTCATTAGTTGGGTGGGTAAAGGCTTACTTACTGATTGCAGGCATGGTGAAAATAATGAAATATAAGATACCAAACGGGCATTCATTAGGCAAGCCAGCCACTTCTGTGTTTATGTTGTGTGTGTGTGAGTGTGTGAGAGAGAGAGAGTGAGAGAAAGAGAGAGAGAGAGAGAGTCCTGCTGGCTCCAACAGGAATAGCACGCTTGTGGATTCATTGTTCTAATGAAGTTGGCACAGGCCATTCGGTGTCATTGTAGTGACAAATCACTGTCAAGCTTCCACTAAGTGAAGCATTTTCAAGGCAAACAATAAAAAGCAAAGTGCATTCATTACTGAGCAGATGTACTAGACACAAGCGCTCCTTCCAGTTTGTTCTAAAAAAGAAGGGCAAGAGTCCAGTACTGTGAATATCTACCAAAGAGGAAAGACAGACATTGGCATTTTCTACCGTATGCAACCCACAGAAGCATGGTCATTCCAATAAACACTGCTGCAGTGATACAAGACAGAGCCCAATTATTCATATCAGTACATTATCTGGTGAGTATAAATAAGTTGCTTTTATTATATTTTGACTGAAATTTCTTACATTCTCACCTTGACGAGATGTTCTGATGGTATTTTACTACATAAGACAATATTGCTTATAAACTCAACAGCTGGTAGTTGAGAAGCTCTACTGATATTATATGTAACTATTGCCTGTCATATCTATTCCCCATCAAAAGCTTTTCATCTTCTCGCTCCCTCTGACGCAGATTGCACGCTACGTCTTGATCCTAAAGATGAGCTGTAATGGTTGACCTGTCTGTGCAAATGAATAGACAGGCCCTTCTTTCTTCCACCTTTGTCTACATTATTAATATGTTTTGCTTTTAAGGTTTAGCTCCTGTATTATGCACATAGGTTCTGGAAGGTGTTCTGCCAACTGAATTTAATTTCACAAGGATTGGTTCCCATTCGCTCCTCCATACTCGGAAGCGTTCCTGTGAACAGCCCCGACGTCATTTACTGATGCAATTTGGGCGGCTCTCTTTTTTCCAATGTGGAAATCAATAGCAGGATTAAATGTTGGGCCATGATGAGGAATGGAGAAGAATGAGAGAGAGCGAGACTGCCTCCACTTTGAGTCTGTGTCTCGGGAAACCTGGCAGGTCTCTCAGGCCTTATCTAAATCCATGGTGCAGCAGATGTGTCCTCCTCAACACTTTTTCTCGCCGCCGCTCCGAGTGGCAATGCTTGGCCGCAGGTCTGAAATGAGTCCAATGGCATGGAAATGTTATAGAGTGCTGGAGCACTGGGAAATCTCTCAACTGAGGTGGAGGTGTGATGTTAGTGCTAAGACCTTAGTGCTCTGGGAGCAGGGTGTATATGGAAGCTCTGAGTCACATGCAGGTGAGCACAATCTCTGCCATGACTTTCAAAGGTTCAATGAATAATGCAATTGTTGCAAAGGCAAACATTTGGGCTACCCAAGAGCAAAGACAAATACCTTTTAAGTTCCATTTCATATTACTTACTTTGTTCAATTATTCATTGTCTGAAGAGCAGCTTTCGTGACAATAGTGGCAACTGTTAGACTGCACTTTCTTGGTCGGTATTACCTCGAGGACATCCACACTCTGAAACAAGCCTTTGTTTTCAGTCGATTTTTAAAAACTTTACTCCAGCTAACGAAATGAAATACTTCCCGTTAATCCAGCTCGTGTTCCGTAACGCTGTCTGAAAAGGAGCAGCGAGCAGTATGTCACATGATTATATGCCATCCAGTATCACACCAAGAAGAGTGTGATACAGAAAGGTACAAAATGGGATGATGTGTGTACATATAAAAGAGAGTGAGAGCAAGTGAGAAGAGGGAGAGTGAAAGAGGGTGAGTGCGAGGAAGATGTGTAGAAACACCTCAGCACTTGATGCCTGTGTAACTGCCAATGGATGACAAATGGCAGTGAGGAGATAAGAATGGTTAATGAGATGTAAATGGGCAAATGCTTTTTTGATAAGCAGGGGGGTGGGGGGTCCTCGAGAAGAATATTACACATATGTCTTTGTATAACAGTTTGTCAGAGCAGCTTTGGATTGGAGTACAACTGTTGAGAAATGTGCTTCTAATGTTCATGCATTAAGCCTACCAAACAGGATGCCAACCGGCATCTATATGGCTGGTGAGCTGCTCACCTTTCAGTGTTTAGTTCAAGTTCTAATCTAACAGGTCAGATCCACCTAATCCATGAGGTTAGGAACATCAGATGTACGTGTGGTATGTTAGGGTTGCAACTGCACTTCAAGGAAGGTAGGACACCAGAAGCAGGGTTGAACAGCTTTGGCATTAGGGATAAGCGAGTACACCACTATCTGTATCTGTGTATCTGTTCAACCATCTAAATGATCTGTATCCGTATCTGTGCTCGGAGTAGGCGGGGCCTAAACCAAAATTGGGCATGGTTTAACCGGAAGTGGGTGGGGCATGAATCTGTACATTATTTTAAGCTTGAAATTGATATGGATTAATCAGAAGTTGCTATATGTATGTTTATTTGAAAACTATTTACAGAACAGCTTCAACACTGAGATTCAAATCAATGTTTTTGATCACAAAAGTAAGAGAACTATTTAGTATTCATGAACAAGAGTTGTCATACTCAACTTCTTTTGCAATTATTTATTTATTTTTACTACTTAACGTTCTTGGCATTTTTTCCCACACAAAGTTAAACAATATTGATTAGGGGGTCTATGTGTGTGTGTGTGTGTGTGTGTGACTGAGTGACTGTGTGAGAGTGAGTGAGAGGGCAGCACAGCTATGGCAAAGACGTGTCTGTGTATGGAGGGGCGGGCGCTCTGTGTGAATGGCCAATCACAGATTGTGAAGACAGTCAGTTACCCAATGAGGATTTTCCTTCAGCACGAGCACGGATATTGACGAGTTTTACATGTATCATGATCATACTCATCACAAATGCTTTATCTGTACCAAATACTCATCTGAAACAACTATCCAGCTCAACCCTAATTGGCATAGAATAATTTTTTTTTCTGTTTTTCAGAGAACCATTTTGTCTTGAGAAGGTTTTGTCTTGGCTTGGGCATTGGCTCTAGGCTCAATTTGGCTAAGTTTCTTTAATGGTATAATAAGCTTCTTCTATGGTGCTGCTCCAAATAACCATTTATATTTAAGAGTACATGGTACACATATTGAAGCCTTCACTTAGAACAAGCAGGTTCAGAGGAATATTGCATCTTTCATAACACAGCTCTCAAGTGATCTTTGATTCATGAGCATTTGACTTGTTGTTCAGGCACCCCATTTGCATTAGACAAGTCAAAATTGTGACCAGGCAGGCAATGTGCTTTAATGAATGGATCTATGTTCCTCCTTTCCAGGCACATGCAACTTGAACCCACCCCAGGCTTTAAAGACTACTGCTGGCAGGGAGAGCAGCTCATCAATCTCTGGCAGGTCATTGATTGGCGTTTCATTGGGCTATGGCACTTCTGATTGACACGGCGGGAGTCCCTATCTGGGCACCGCCTATGCCGGCACAGTGGCCGCCAGGCTAATGAGGAGGGGCCAGTATACGAGCACGCAAACAATCCAACAGGAGGACAGAGATGGAGCAGGGGGGTCTGGGAACTGTGCTGTCAACAAGCAAACAAAGAATTGTGTGATTTGTAGGGTGACGCCAAGCTGCTTTGTTGCAAGTGTGGTAGATTCACATCAATACCACGGCTGCTGTCTCTAGCATTATATTCCGCTTAATCCCCAAGAGAACACTTTCTTTTTTTATACAAATGAAGAAGCGTACTATTCCTATCCCATAACTCTTTAAATGTGCCTTTGAGTTGTGTACTTGCTGATTGGACATTGCTGATTGAACAGTAATCACTTTCACAGCAAAGCACACAAATATGTGCTCCAGTTTTCCACTTAGGATCTAATAATGTCAGGTTATTACTGAAATCTATTACCTTAAAGGGTGCACTTTGATAGTATTCCAGTAAGCCTTGAAATGTATTCAGCAAGGCCTGGGCTTAATTGACGACTGCTAATTGCTTATCCTCCTTTTGAATAGCTGCGAAATCATATTCATTGTGGGATAATCTATTTCAAGTGATTTGAATGATTTGAAAGAGAGGAAGTAGCATAATGGACTGACTGCTGCCACCAATCATGGTTTATTAAGTAAACTGATGGAAAAAGCACTGATAAGTATGACTGTGCCAGGAATGCATAAGGAATCTGAGAATCATGCCCAGTATGTAGCAAGTATCTAATTACACTGCATTTGTGTAGCAGTTCTAGGGATCATTTAAATATTCTTAAAACAAGTTCTCAAATGGACAATATTATCAAATCAGTGTTTAGTAGTAATTAGTGTCAAAACACTCCAGTCTTGGTCCAGACAGAGACTTGTGTGACTTGAAAGGCAAATGAAACACTGTTTTCAGAGCTTTTTGTTGACTTGTATTACTGGGTATCTGTGATGGCAGGTCTCTGTGAGGTAAGGTGAGGTGCACTACCTAGTCTGGAGCTAGATTTTTGGCTTCATGTCAACACCGTGGCTCTATCTGTTTCACAAGTGCATTACTAGTTCCTCTAAGTCTTCTTAATGAATCAACTGTGGCATGACCCATCAATACAAAGACGTTGACTAATGCGACGAGTGCAAACAAGCGGCTAGTGAATCTTTCCATTATTGAGTGTTCCCCCAAGTAAACAAGTGAAACGGACGGCATGATTGCCGCATGCAATTACTCCTTTATTGATTCAGGAATTCCATCGCACTCTGGTATTTTTGGCTTTTATTTAAAAAAAAAGGAATGGCATCGTTTAATGCAGGGACGTGGCTTTACATTACGACTAGCTTGCTCCCATGAGATAAGACACAGAACAAAAAACAATCTTCAGCTTTGCCTTGGGAGGGTGCAACTGTTTTGCTTCTACATGGTAAACAGGCTACATAATTGCCAAAAACGGCCATGTTGTTTCCAATCAGACTCAGTGCTGTCAACCATACCTCGGCCTGTCGCAGGCATAGTTTCTTGGCATGCAAAATTCGACAAACCTTTCATTCTGAAACATTTTTTTCCAATGACCCTGACACAAGTGTGCGATTATCATTTCAAAAGCACCTTTCAGACTGGCCTCTTACTCCTAGGAGCATGCCTCATGAATGCGAATGCTTGTGGTAGCGCGTCTTGCTGAATAACACGCCCTGGAGGAATACAAAGACAGAGAGAGAGAGAGAGAAGTGCTAAAGGAAGCAGAACTGAATGACTTCTGGTCGCGAGCTGCGAGTGTGTGGTCGTGTGTGATTACGGGAGCTCCAGTCAGCCGTTTAGCCGCCCAGGCCCGACGCGCTCTGACTGCTATACACTCGTGGAGGGGGAGGGACTGAGGTGGGGGCTTAATGAGCGCACACTGGATGAGAATCAGCACCGGCAAATTGATTTTCCCCCTTTATTAACGAGGGAATATTTAAATGGCAGAGAGTCAAAGCACACTGTGCGCCCCACACTCCACACTTTCACACTCCAATTTCATGTAGGCATGCAAAGGCAGGCATGCAGGTGCATTTAGCTGGCAGAGCCGACAGTGTGTGCCATGCATTTCTAGTGCAGGGGTGAAAAGGGGCTTGTTACGAACATCGCAGAACACCTTGCTCTGCACTTTTTTTGGCCTGTCATGCCTCTTTCAATGCAAAGCATAATCCTGTTCTTACAAATTAAGATGCTCAAAAGAATAGTTTAGAATGCTGGCATAGAAGAAGTAGTTTTGGTTTCCTAAAGAACCTGTTGATGGTTCCCAAATAGCATACGGATGTGGGCCACTTCTGGCTAAGAAATGACGCTTCTGGCCAATTGCAAACTGGCAAACTGAATGTGAGCCAAAAGTGGCCCTTATATTTAAGATACATTTGGCCCACATGTACCATAACAGATGTGGTCCACTTCTGGCAGAGATATGGCAGTGTCACCTACATTTCTCTGATATGTGGCCCTAATCTGGCATATATGTGGCCCACATCTTGCAACTAGGAGCGGTCTGCCCAAGTTCCATCAATCCATGTGGCAAGTGGACCAAATGAAATGTGGGATGAGGGCCAGATGTGGGCCAGAATAATTTAGCTTTTAGGGTTTACGGAGCCAAACTCAAGGTTCCACTTAGGAGCCCTTATTCTTAAGACTGTGCTGCATTTTAAAGCAACTTGCCCTCGTGGTGAAACCCACAGACTCTTCTAATCACTAGTGTCAGTGATGACCTTGAGCTTTTTGAGCTCAAAAATGTTTTTTTCAAGGGACTCTCTGTGACTGTCACAGGTTTGTTCTGAACTGTGAAAACATGGCTGTGCCGCAAGCCACCTGATTAATGCACTTAATTTCCGCTCCACATTTGTTTTGTTTACAGATTTGGAGAGTGTCCTGCCAGCTCTCTGCATGTCTGACAGTCACGGAAAATATTCAGAGAGCATCAGCATGCAGACTGGGGCTCTGAGACTTGAGCTTTGCCCCTCTCAGGACTGTGGCCTATCCGCTCTATGAGCAGCTGGCCCTAATGGATGGCTCGCATCATCTCTTTAGCAGCCAGAGAGATCGTTAGGAACCTGCCACATACATTCCATCATTTACATTTTAGCACTTGGCTTCCTGCTAAAACATGGTCTTTGACAATGAATGCACACACACCTGTGTTACAGCTTAAATGATGCATATTTTTGATACAATTTCACTTCATTCAGAAGCAGCTCATGTGAATCATCAGCTATAATTCTTTCCAATAATTCAGTTGAACGTTACTTTATTGCACTCTGTAGTCAAGCACTGGACGGAGTACAAACGTCAAGCTCTGATCGAAAGAAGCTCAGGAAAACTCAGCGGTGTGGTGTTATTCAGCAGAGCTCCAGTGGTCAAGGCTGATTGTCTGCTGAATTACCTCAGCTGAATTAGAGTCCAGCTTCACTAATGGTCATGATGACAACACTTATCCCTATCTATTCCTGGCCCAGCTCGCTGGCTCATAGCGTACACTGCGGGCCTTCATGTCTTTCCCAGCTTGAGATTATCAACATGATTGATCCAAAGCTGAGCAAAATGAAGCGAACCACTGAGGACACTCACCCACCGTCTTTGGTCAAACAGCAGAGAGCCGAGCCCAATGTTAAAATAAGAATCCAGTCATTCTCCTCAAAAACAGATGCTGCATTTTGAGCTTTTAGAGCGAATTCTGATTGGTCAATTTTCTTTCTTCATTTTTTTTTTTAATTCTGTAGAAACATTTCCTCCCATTGGCTTCTAAAAGACATGGAATAAAAAAAGTTAAAGAATATAAAATTGCTTTAGGAACTCCAATACAAGGGCGGCACGGTGGCTTAGTGGTTAGCACGTTCGCCTCTCAGCGCTGAGGTCTTGGGTTCAAGTCCCCATCTGAGCGGAGTTTCCATGTTCTCCCCGTGTCTGCGTGGGTTTCCTCCGGGGACTCCAGTTTCCTCCCACAGTCCAAAAACATGGAGATCAGGTGAATTGGGTAATTTAAATTGTCCGTAGGTACATATGTGTGTGTGTGTGTGTGTGTCACCCAGCGATGGATTGGCACCCTGTCCTGGGCTTAGTTGATTAGTGTAATGCCCTGTGCCTGGTGAGGGGGTGGGGGACTAACCGCGACCCTGATAAGGAATAAGCGGGTGTGATAATGAATGAATGAATGAACACTGTCAATACAGCAAAGCAATAATGTCCAACAGTAATCTTAACATCTTGCACTATTTAGGTTTTTTTTGCATTTGTTGAACATTGTACGTTATGTAATTTATTCCAGTTTCCTCTCTCTCAGGAGGAACAGCTACTCAATTACTAATTTATGTGAAAAGGTAAATGATCATTTTAATCAACAAAAATCAATAGTAGGTCTATGCTAATAATTAAATATCAATTGAACACAAACATGTTTAATGAATACATTAAAATGCTCAATCATAGAAGATGCTCAAGAATGGCTTGTTTTCAATTGTCAAATGCATTCGAACCTGAAATTGGATGCAATTCTCTGGTCCATAAGTAGGTCATTTGTGAACTATTTCACAGAAAACTCTAAAGCAAGACATCCTTGAATTCTCATTTTAGTCAAGCGATGCTAAAGTTTGCACTGCCTTTGTCCAGCCCTTCACAAAGCAGCCTCAGAGAAAATGCTCTAGAGAGATGCACAACAATAGTGCTATCTGAGCAATCTATATTCATTCAAGATGGAGGCAGAGCGTTGAGCGTTATTGTTGTCTCCCATTATTTACAGTTACAGTACACAGTCTAGATAAAATAACATTCTCCAAGACCTTTGATGCAAAGACATGAAATATACTAACATCAGTGCAAGGTGCAAAGCAAGCACTGTGCAATTTACAGGACAAGACAAACGTGCAGCTCTGATTAAAAAGTGTGAAAAGTGAATTTACGATCTATAAACATGAAGCATTAAAAAAGATGAAGGTAAAGTGACCATGTAATATGCAAATGAGACTTGTAAGGAATGCACCGCCTCACATCCACTACAGCACCAAAGTGAACTGCTTGTCAGTAATTGTTATTAATAGCAGAAGCATCATTAGCCTGCATTCACACACGTGTGTCTGGTTAAGGGGCTGCTTCTGTTGCATGCATGGTTGCGGGCTACTTAAGCTGGAAGGAACATAAACTCTCCGAGTAGGCCGAGCCCCCGTGAGGAGTCGGGATAATTAGCTACACTTTTGTTTTCTGTTTCCTGCTTATACTCCAAAGTGCTGCTCTTCTCACTTTTGGAACTGTAGGGAAGACTAGTGAGGAAATTAATCTTCCACATCACACGGTAAATACAGAAATATCATCTGAACCCATGTTTAATTAATAGCAAACTGAACATCAAGGGTAGTTATGGACTAAAAATAGACATTACATTGTGTGCTTGCCTCGCAATTAAACATTTATTAGAAACTGTTGATCTTTTGATCTTTTTTTCTTTGCTCTTGATGCAGTAGATTACTAAAAGGATTTTTTTTCCCAGATATGTTTTTGATAAAGCCATTTTATTACAACCTGAGATGTTTGTAGCCTAAGGGGGCAGGAAATGTTGGCCTTTGATGTCTTTCAGCTCAAAGGTTAATCGATTTACTAGTGAACACTTTCTATTTACGTTCTCTTGCCAGTGGCCATGTTATCATGTTTCCTAAAGCGTAACATCTTTGCGGCCTCTGTGTAAAGTGTACGAGTCATGCCTGTTACGGTGCCACTCCTTGGACGTCCTCCACGTCTGGCAGTGTGCTCGGCCACGATTTGCTGAAAGTGCATATGGGCGTGCTGACCTAATCCTCTCTGTTCCTGAAAAAAGTGCTCTGTCCATTAGCTGCAGTGAAGCAATCTCTCTTTTCAAAGCTCCAGAAAAATAATCATTACCTATTTGCCACTGAATCTAGTGCATCATACTGTGGTTCTGCACACCCTGGAGAGTACTTAGGAGCAGTAACAGCAGCCAAGTTGAAGATGCCACCCTCCTCCTATATAGGCCCGTTCGTGTTTCCACCCTACATGTTGGGTACAATAACTAATTACTGTTTGTGTCACTCAAGAAATCCTACGTTGATTAAGGACAAAAGTCATTACAAGCCCTCAGAAAGCTCCATAAGAGCCCTGTTGTGACAACGATCCTTGAGAGTGGGATGGGATAGAGTGGTAGTGCATTAATCTCATTGTCATGTAGAGGGATTGGAGGGGCATTCTTTGGAATACATTACCATTCAAACACAGAACTCGCCCACAAAGCGGCAGAGAGCAACTGATAAATGAATGATTCCCCCAAGCAAAGTGCGCCACAAAACCCAGAGAGTCACATAATAGCTTTTCCCTGCGTTCCACAACACCGTGCTTGCTTGTTCCTAAGACGCCCGTGGACTCTGCCCGCCTCATGCTCCATTAGAGTGCCTGTAACAAAAGATTGCGACTCCTTCAATGTAAAGACGACTGGCTGCAAAACTACAGTGTACGCTTTTATGGGTTAAAAGTTAAGTGTGCTGCTTTTAGACACAGTAAAATTCATGGTGACATTTGTAACACTGACATGAAGGTAGGCATTAACATGGCATAATGGATTGTCTTATTGGAACTGCTCAAGTCTTTGCAAAAGGTAAAATATAGGTAAAAGGATGTTACCAGCCATTAATGGCATTTCAAAGGCAGCATAACATGGATGAGTGCATGAACACTGAAAGCTGACTGGCTAGATTGTTGCAGTTGAGGAGCCTCAGAAGATGCTGTAGGGTGAATTTACAAATAATGATACCAAGAAGGATTTCTCATCGAGTGGGAAGTGGGGATAACGTTTTCAGAACATAATAATCTTTGAATGCAATAACTAAAACTCTCTAACATCAAATTGATATTTAAAAGCACTTACATGTTTGCCTCAGTGCATCTACAAAAAATAGAATTTTATAAAATAATTCAAAAACTAAAAGTATAATCAATTTTAGATTCAACTTTTTGTCAATTGCACACTTTGGAATTTGACCTCCACATTTAACCCGGTGAAACACACACCATAGTGATCACACTAGGCTGTGAGAACATGTGCCCGGGGAACAGTTGGGGGTTTGGTGCCTTGCTAAAGGGCATTTCAGTCATGACCTGCCTGGGGATCCAACTGGCGACCTTCCGGTCACAGGACCAGATCCATAACCACCAGACATTGACTGCCCCTGTTAATTTTAAATACTTTTATATTCATTACTTGTAAAATGTCACATAATTTAAGCCTTTTTTGTTTTAACGTTGATACTGCTTCAAATGACATTTTCAAATTTTTTTTTAAATTCTGGATTTCTGATTTTTATGATCTATAAGTCATACTGATCAACAGTAAAACAAAAGTCTTGAAATGTGTTTACATGCATGAACAACAATTAACTTCTCAAGATATTATTTTTCTGATGTGGCACTGTAAACAATGGAATGAAAATAATTGTTCTTAGCGGAGTATGACATTTGTATTTAGTCTGCAACCTTGTCAGAAATCAATGGCATCCATTCATCCATTCATGCTTTATTTTTTGCTTAATCCTGATCAGGGTTATGGTGAGTTCTCTACCCCCTCACCAGGTGCATGTCAGGTCATTAAAATCAAATGGCATTTAATTATATTTTCATATAAACAAAAAGGTTTGACAATTTTTTTTGTCTGTGGCTTTAAACATAAGAAATGGCAGAGATATAAAATAGATGTCATTAGGGAATGTGTTCAGGTTAACTCTGGAGGTTACATTTTGTTTCTGTGTCACAACGAGCCATGTGGTCAACCATCTGACTAGTAGCAAGTCAGTGTTACTGTGTACTTAGTATAGTTGCAGTTGCATATAGGCCATGATATTCCTCTGCATTTTCAGATTGATATGAAATTACTAGCAGGCTAGAGGGGTTTTTATTGCTAATATTGAGTTTGACGTTTGGGAAAAGCGTGTAATTATTCAGGTGCTGGTGTTGTTGTTCTTTTTCATTTATCCTCATGTGAACTCTAGGCTATTTTATCTCCTATAACAGCAATAAGCCTCAGTAAAAAACATTCTGCCTCACTCTGTCTCTCTGTAATAGTAATCAAATGAAAGCAATTATGAAAACTGCTGAAAGACATTTCATATTTCTAAATATTTTCTTCTGGGCAGTCTTGCATTTATATTACTTTCATACGTACAATTGTTGGACTGCAAGTCTAGTGTGCAAGATCCATGACACATATCTGTACTTCATGGCATATTGAGCCTGATGAGCAGACATATAGACATACAGATATATAGACATACAGGTAACACTTTATAATAACTTTCATTAATAGCTCATTAACTAATGATTAATAACTGAACAAATCATTAGTTCTTGAGAATTTCATTAACAAATGTTTTATTAATGATTTGTTAACATTTGCAAAAATGAACAGAATCCTTAGTAACTACATGAACTGTCATTTATAAACATTTGTTCATGTTTAAATCCTCAGTTATTAATCATTAGTTAATGGCTTATTAATGAAAGTTATTATAAAGTGTTACCGACATACAAATATTTCCCATTACACATTTTTTTTTATTCAGTGGACAAACAGGTACATGTCTAATGAGATGGAACAAACCGCTCAATGTTTTGAAGGTAGCAAACTGCAAAAGCCAATCAATTTCAACACGTGGTGATATACCTTCTATAATGTATCACCATTACTCTGACGCGACATCAGGCCCCCAAAGACCAATTAGACCACAGAGTCTGATGCCAAACCGTATTGGTATTTGTGAAGCCGATTACCCTCCCATGAAACATTGCTCATCTTACTTATTGGAGCTGCTATTAGAAGGTAGAACTATCATGGAGAAGGGCTGTCAGCTCTCATTTTCAATAATACCTGCTCACCTGTAACAGATGGACATAAATGACTGTGAGCCAGAGTGCACTACATAATGAACTGAACTATGTGTAAATAATGTCACATTTTATATCGATCATACTTCCTGCTTATTCAGTAACAACTGACATCTATCCTTTTGTTGCTCTCTCCTAATTATAGCACTAAACTCAAAACCTGTTTAAAATATATGCTGATTGATTGGAGGTATAGGAGGTAACATAATCAAGTCATAATCCTCTTTTCCATATATTACATGCATAATATAGCCACTACATGACATAAACCTCTAAAAAGAAACATTCACAATTTTAGTCAAATGAATTGCATTTACAGTGGAACCTCAGTTATCGTTTGCACTGGTTATTATACAGTTTGGTTATCATTGATTTTTTCAGGGAAATTTTGTCCCAGTTATCATTCATCCACCCGGTTTTTGTCGGTGTGCCAAAGTGAATTATTTCTCATAATTTTCTGTATGTAAAACTATACTTATTTTATATAAAATTAAGATTAAGATTCACCAATTTGCCAATGTGATGTTCACACAATGGAATTTGACCTCCACATTTAACCCATCTGTGCAGTGAAACACACACACACACTAGTCAACACACTAGGCTGTGAGAATTTGTGCCCGAAGCAGTGGGTTCCCTTATCCACCGGCGCCCGGAGAGCAGTTAGGGGGTTAGGTGCCTTGCTCAAGGGCACTTCAGTCATGTCCTGTCTGGTCACAAGACCAGATCCTTACCACTAGGCCATGGCTGCCCCTCAGTATTGTTAACAATGTATTTTTGTTAACATTTAAGAGTGTCTGGAACAGATTAATTGGATATACATTGTTTCTTATGGGAAATATTGCTTCAGTTATCGTTCATTTCAGTTTTCATCAGGCCAGATATAGAATAGATTAATGATGAAAACCGAGGTTCCACTGTATGCACTTTCACGTTTCACAAATTAGTCAATTAAGTCTTCTACACAGTAAATCTGCCAGTGTTAAATCAACACTATTAGAGTTAAATTAACACTGAGGGTGTCAAAATGTAACACTCTCAGTGTTAAATTAACTCTAATAGTGTTGATTTAACACTGGCAGATTTACTGTGTATTGAAGTCTCTCCGTCATACTGTATGATGCTAGTATGTATTGTAGTCAGTGTCACATGAGGCTAACCTTTAGAACTGCTGCTAACGCAACATCATGACAGTTGGATGCACTCAGGAAGAACTCTAACTGCCAGTTCTATAACAGATAGTAAGGAGGGGGAGGACAATACTACACAGCCAGACAAAGCAAGGGCAATTATGCTGTCTCTGACTCCTGGACACAGATCGAACTCACGATCACCCAGCAATAAGGGGCAAGCATCAATGGTTATGCCACACAGCAACTGGCACATATGCACTTTAGCATGAATACATAAATACATCCACCCAGCACAGGTTCAAATGTGCAGTGTCAAGTCAAAAAATGAGGACATCTTGAAGAAGTTCCTTGTGGATAGTTGAAATAAAAAAGGTAAGAATTGTATATTCATTACATATAAAGTGATATTTTAAGCTAATTTGTGTTTTACTGTTGAAGGTTATTATGACTTATAAGTCATGAAAATCAGAAATCCAGAATCTAAAATGATTAGAATATTTCATTTTGGGTAAATTACTATTCAAGCAGTATCAACATTAAAACAAACAAAAAAGCGTGACATATTTTATGTGTAATGAATATTACATATGACAGTTTATCTTTCTGGATTAAATTATGGACACACATAAACCTTTTCATGACATTCTAATAGTGAAAGTGCATGAACACTGACCAATGTGTTGGACAGCTCCTATCCAGGATGCCTGGGGAGGAGTTGGGGGTTAGGTGCCATGCCCAAGGGCACTTCAGTTATGTCCTACTAGGGGATCAAATCTGTAACCTTCAGGTGACAAGACTAGGTCCCTCACCACCAGGGAAGCTCAGGGAAAACAAACTGTGGTTTGTGAGATAAAATAAATGTTATTGACACTCACTGAACATCTTTTATGCTTTCGGTTATTGTTTTAATTTGTTTTTGATACCTGCAACCAAGGCTATTTTTTATGCATAGCTACAAGAAGAATTTACTCAATTTCCATTCTAGTATCAGTAACAATAAAAACCAAGACAACACATGTGAACACATCATGCCTTAATTGATTCAGTTTGCTTGAATCCAAGCCACTCCGTCAGCCCTTGCTGACAAAATCAGGCATGGGCCGCAGAGCTACTCATGGTTGATGGTAGATTTCATGCTCTGCTATTTTTAGACTAAGCGTTGTTTGGGGGTTGTTGTGTTTTTCTCAGGTTTGTCTGTTTTGCAGGACTGGTAGTGTGTGCATTCTCTCTCTATGTCTCTTTCTCTCTGCCTGTGTCTCTCTCTCTCTCTGGGGGAAACTAGCAGTGTGGCTCCTCGCTTCTGTACCTTCAGGTCAAACAGAGAGACTGACTCATTCAGTTGTGAAATCAAGTTTACGGAGATCTCCTCTGTTTTAGCCCTCCGCCTCCTATCCCTGGCACTCCATGATGTTGGGAAAATAAAGAAAAAAAAGTGATGCTGCCAAAGTCAACCCTGCCTCCTGCCATACTCTCTGAACCATCGTCCGCAAAGATGATCCCCACAACGTAAAGGCTACGCTAGAGAACATTATGTCACTGTCGCTTTTCCTGTACCACTTCTCTTGTTAAAGTCAGGTTAATTATGTCATCTAAATATTTTCTGCTGGGCTTCATGCACTAAGCCATGTACAAAGTGTCGCCTCTTGCCCCTGTCACTGTGAGTGGTGTGGGTGGGCTGCGCAGAACCCTCCCTGCGGTGCTGTCTGAAAGGGGTCATATCCTGAGGTGAGTTCACACGTCTGAGTGCGCCTACCTACAGCATTATAGGGTTCTTCATAAATGTGCAGGAGTGGAACAGCTAGAGGCAGCCACTAGAGAAAAGACTGGCAGTTCTCTCCAAAGCCTGCTTTTATTCTTCCTGCCCATCAATGGCCCACACACTCGTGGCACTCAAGTTTTGACCCCTTCTGTTAATATTCTCTCTGCATTCCAGTCCCTGCACAGAGGAAAGCATTTCCTTACTGTTCACAATACAAAGCATATTGTGGAGGTGTTCTTTGACATACACGGTCTGAAGAAGAAGATGTGATGCTAATTTAGCACTTTATTACTTCATAACTTATTCAGCTTTGCTTCTGGGAAAGTTATTCCCTGAATGCTCCTATTTATGTTCACAGAATGTTCAAACATGCAACAGCTTTAGCAGTGTTACCATATCTGACTATAGGCTAAGCTAACAGGGTCATTTCCACCACCCACAAACTAACACCCACCTTGCTTTGTGAAAAACTGGGTGACATACAGGTTGCCCTTTTTGTTCTCTCTTCTGTCTTTGTTTTCTTTCTTCTGGTTACCAGATTTTTGTTTTAAATGCAACGAGATGCTGCAATCCCACCTCACAGTGCAGTGCTCGCAAGTACAATTAACATCTGTTTTAAGGACTAAACTGAAGAAGGGAAGCAAATCTGGCAGTGCAAAGACTCTGGTGGTCCTAGCCCGTTTGGTGCCCTCGGCGAACAACCTCTCCAGCTTGCCAACTCCCCTTAACCCACTGCCAGGACGAACAACACTGAAGGCGCCTCCCACCATCACCCAAAACAAACTACATCAAACGCGCACACTCCACCTTACCCCAACCTCCTGGGACGAACAAGGCAATGCAGTGTTCAAAAGGGGCGGGGCATGCTGTTTTTTAAAGCCACCCTGGGTGGCCCATATTGCCCATATCAGAAACCACCCCTGCCAAGAGGACTGGTCACGCCAGGATTTTGTCAGCAAATTTTCCCAATCAAAATTCCATTCATTTCAATGAGATCTTCAACAATCTCACGTTGAGTTCAACTTTGGTGAACTTTGACATGTGAATTCGCTTCCCTGACCAATAGCACTGCTGTTCTGACTGTGCGACCTCTGATATGCTCTGTACCGTCTCTGCTCTAAGGTAACATGGAGAAGGTGTTGATTATTGCAGTTTCAAAACAAAATGCAACACAAGTGAGAGGCGGTGTGGTACACCATCAGTCAGGAGGTGGGATTAGATGATAATGATTTCTTCTGGGGTAGTTTTGATTTTAGTGCTCTACAGATGTGAAAGTGCAGAATGAGGAGGACTCGCTACACTGCTGGTTTCCAGCCCCACTTGTAGCCTCGCCCCTTCTGTGAACCAACCAAATCCAAAAACCCAGTGTGACCGGGGCTAAACACAACAAATATAATGTTTAGTATTGTAAAAGTTCTAATGCATTTTAGGGCATCCTGTCAGACACAAGCCCTTACAATTACCCCACCCATTACACAAAGTGTCACCAAAATGCCCAGCTTTTAGTAAAAGTTTCCAAGTTTAGCCACTTAACTAAATAAGTACTGCAAGAACGAGGACAACTACACGCAGAGGGTCAGATCGTTTTTCTCTGATTATACATAATGGCTGCATTTCTCCAAAAAATGGACCACAAATAGCTTTGTTGTTCTGCTGCATATTTTGAAATCGCAGATATCCACATTATCAAATGAATAATTTGTCTCTGGAAGGCTGTTCAATTTCGAACAAACACTTGGCATTTTTTAGAAGTCTTACATTTTGTAAAGAAGCATTATCTTGTTTGCAATTGCTTGCTAACACTGTAAAATAATTAGTATCCCCCCCTTTGTTGTCTTCAGCTTTGATGTTTCACATAGAAAAAATCCCATACAGTACACTGTATAATAGCTATATGCTGGATGTTCATGTCAGCAGATGAGTAGCTCACTAGAGAAGTCAATAAAGCTTCATTGACATTGTTTTGGCTCTTCATTGTTGGGCCTTGTCAAGTTTTTCTGGTGTACAAACAGACTGAGAATGACAGTGGAGTCTGCTTGTCAGTTAACTGCCTCTTTCAAATCTTCTGCATCTGGAACAAGGCTTTATTTATTCATTGGAAATGAGCAGAATTGTTGAAAGGCCTGAGCAGATATGCTGGATATCCAATATACAGCTTGTTGATGATGAATGTGAATTCTGAAACTGATGGAGATGGCAAACTGGTGTAATTACATACATTAGATGAGGTTGATCATGTTGCAGATTTCAGTAAATCTTGTGATTAGGTGGTAATGGTTTGTAGGAATGGTAGCTTTGATCAGCAGCAGTAACCAGTGTGGAGCACGCCGAGCGTCCAGAGATGTCTCATTTTTGATGATTTTTAATGTATATTTAATTGAAAATTGACATCTATGCTTCTCGTGTGGAGCTAACTGTAAACATATCAAAGTTTTATGATGGAGTATTTGTGACAGAGTACATTATAGCTGTATAAAATATGAACTAAATCATAGTGCAATAATGTGTAAAGCTGCAGAGATGCAGAGATCCGATGGTGTTATATATAATCTATAATTCCACTTGGGGAAGTGAGTCGTGTGCATGGAAGTATCAAGTGCATTCAGTATATATAACCAGCTACACATGGGTGTTGACCTGTTTCGTACTACAAAACAGTTGAAGCAGCATTCCTAACTTTGCTGTAATTAATCATTTAGCGCTATTTCATTCTTAGGGGAGGCCTGTTGTTAACAGACTGTTGTTTGTATGTAGGACAAGCCACACTGCCAATTAACATTTTTCTTATCAATATTGATGAACAGGATCAATGTGAGTGCTTTTTGTTGCACACATGCCATATATTCCCCTAATGAAGAAGCGAGGCTCAGATTGGAAATAAGGAAAAAACTCAATATACTTTCAAAAGAGATATGTCACTGAAGACGTGCACTGGTAAGCGAGGTTGTTTTTATATATTTTTTTTTATTTTTAGATTTTTAGTAGTCATGTCAAAGGCAAACTGGACCACAGTGGGGCTATTTTTGTCCCTTGCTGCCACGTGCACCCCTGTGCACTTGTCAGCAGCTGAGCAGAGGCAGTCAATCAGAGAGGAGTTGAGGCAGAGGAAGGCAGGGGAAGGCAGTGTTCGTGGTCAGCGCGCTGGTAAGTGAGGCGCTCCTCAGAACCATATGGGGCCTGCAGCTTCTCATGGGTCTGCGCACCCCCCTCCCGCCATGTTTACATCACATGTAGGTCAGAGGCTTGAGATAAGTGTCTGGGTGAGAGAGTATGAGAGAGATAAGGCCTTCATTCTTTATTCTGAGATTAGCTATCAACATATTTATATACAGCTCTGTGCAAACATTTGGACACCTGTGGTTAAACTGTCCTGGCTTTATACTGCAAATTTAAGTTAACATTTATTCTAGAGAGTTAATTACTGTTTAATTAATGAATGTAAACAAAGTTCTGACACATTTAATATTTAGTATATGTCTTAAAACCAACAAATGAATATGCTAAAATGTTTTGATTTTATTTATCTAAAAGGACCAGGGGTGCCCAAATATTTGAATTTGACTATATATCATGTATCTGTATAGTGGTGGATTCTGAGATTTTATGGTATATTGTACAATCTTCTGCAAAATGTAGCAAAAATTCAGCAAAAAATACAATTTTATTTTATTTCCTGATTTTTGTTCCCTGCAAATCTTTGTGTACACTTATTATTTAATTTCTGAATTTAACACATTGGGAAACAATAGATATAACATTTAATGTTCCATAACTTTTGAACAGACTACATTTTTTTGTTGATTTCTATCACTGCCAAAGGAAAATGAACAATACATGTAATTCCTTCAAAATTATAAGGCAACTTGTGGGCACTTGAGTTCAGTATTACACTACCATTAAAGAGCTAACTTTTAAAATCTGCAAAGCAAGTTGCCTTATAATGACGAAACCCCTCATAATTACATTTTTTTCCTGGTTTGTACCATTTGAAAGTACCAGCTACCTTCAATCAGGACATTAAATGTTAAGTGAACCAATAAAAATGATCCAAAATCTAATAACATTATTCTATTAGTAATGCTCAATAAAGCTAAGAAAGCTTTTTAAAATGTAATTATTTTTTTATTTAATTTTTTAAATGATTGCTTCTGTTACATCAGTAATGATATACGTCCTCTGCCTGCGCAGTGACATATATATAATAGTCCTTCACAGCTTCCATTACCCATGTCTTTATAGCAGCTCACTGGGGCTTAATTGTTTTTATTTGCAACCCGCAGGGGCTGTTCCTTAATTAATTAAAACTCTGATCCGCAACATGCTTTACTCCCTGCGAAGGAAAGCGATATTAAAGCTAGCCATGTACTTCGAATACCCATTTAGCGTCAGGTCCATGTTTACAGGACACAGTCGGAGGCCTCCTCGCTCCCCTCAAGGCCTGGTGGTGCAAGGAGAGGGGGGCCAAAGGTAGCGTAGGCCAGGGCAGCTGCGAGATCGACCCTGCCAAGGACGCTGCGCTTCCCAGGCCTGCTCTGTGCCATTAAATGGGTCATTGAACAGCTAAATGGAGTCATTATAACAAGTAATTAAAAGAATAGAGCCCAAGAACTCCAAAAGCGCTCCTCTGGCGGCCTCTGGGTTCCGCCGCCTTTGGGGCCTCGTCGGCGCTCTCTTGCTGCATGACAGCTGCCGTAGGCACTTTTACTATCACTTCTTTCACTGCCATGCAAATCACATCTTTACCAGCTAATTAACCCGCATTATTGAGGCTGAAATTCTGACTGAGTGTTAGATTTGCCTCGGGGGAAACAAATTTGTTTTGCAAGTTGGACTTCTGAAAGCACTTGTTGGCTTTTCTTCTCACATGTGGATCTCAAAAGGACTGGGGATGTACAGAGTCACATAATGGCTTCCAGAGAGGTAACACTCAAGCTGCATAAGGCGTGCAATCAACAACGGCATTTGGGCGAATAATCTCCACACTCATGTTTCACTTGCTTGGCATACAGGCACTTCTAATCTCAAGTAGATCATTTTCATAGTAGAGCGTATCTTCTAAAATGTAAGAGATTGTTTTCTCAAGATCTCACGTTTCCAGTGGAGAAACATGAGCAATCACAGCTTTCGAGACATTCTGGTGACCTAATAATCCTTAAAGACCAGTTCCTCTTTTTCTTATCTGCTGAAACTGAGCTCGGTTATAAGAGCAACTTCTACACA
Organism: Crenuchus spilurus; assembly: GCA_036984385.1. Lineage (NCBI taxonomy): Eukaryota > Metazoa > Chordata > Actinopteri > Characiformes > Crenuchidae > Crenuchus > Crenuchus spilurus. The sequence goes on from BRDA01023705.1 coordinate 23,907, forward strand.
AAATCGACAAGATAGGCATCGATGTGAAAAGCATTAAGATGATATATGATAAGTGAGAGGATGTTGCACTTTCAGTGTAACAACACTGAGACACACTGATCTGCATATTAATAGCTTCATATTTCCACAAGGACATATTTATGTCTTCTTGTATTCTGTTTAGAAATGGATGTTATATTCCCAAGGATGCCTTTATAGACCACTTGATATAGACCCAGTCACTCAAAAGGCGATTTAACATATTTACAACATGCCAAACAAGGTGACATTCACTATAACAGCATAGTTGTCTTTATAACATGGGTCAGAATGTATGCGTATTCATTTTTTGTTGCTCTAGATGCCTTTTAATGTTTCATAACAGACCATTTAAATGTATAACAGATGTGTTGAGAAGGGTAACTCTGATTAATCTAACATGATTTACATTATTCCGACATTACATAACTAGGACTTATTTTTTCCAAAGTAGGAACATTTCACTGACAGAAATTCAGAGATACAAAGTGTTAGTGGCCTTTTTAGGCTATGCTCAGTTCATAAAACCTCTTATAATCAGCATCAGAGGCACATTTATTTACCATATACATTATTACCAATGTATCAATACAGCTGTTTATCTGGACAGTAAGATGTTATGGGTGAAGAGCCACTAGTATTAGATTAAATACAAATACACAGATTCATGTGTGAGCATTTTTGTGTTTATTCAAGAAAAAAAAAATACTTTTCATTATATGTATTTGTACACTGCTCAAAAAAATAAAGGGAACACTAAAATAACATCCTAGATCTCAATGAATAAAATAT
>BRDA01023707.1:8776-19008 GCA_036984385.1 Crenuchus spilurus
GTCTTGATGGAGTCCTTTGTTGTTGTTCTACCAGTCGAACTTTTGTACCTCACCTCGTGTCAGAGGTCTGAATTTGGGGTAGGTCGACTAAACCCTACTTCACTTTGTGCTCCACTCCATGTTTTCAAGCTGACCATCTTGTTGTTGTTTCCTGAGGTAGTTCTGGCAGAGCTTGGACTGATGTTTTGGGTCTTTATCTTGTTGTAGGATGAACCCCTGACACAGACACATACCAGACATGTCTTGAAACTTTCTAAAACTTTTGATCGGTATTATTTATATATTGAAATGGTGTTTTAAACCTTCACTTCCGAAAACAGACAAAGAGTTTCAGTAAAGGTTTTCTCACTTCCTCTGGGGTTCTTTGTGCATAAGCCGAAACAGCGTTCAGCCTGAGTCAAATGGCTTTCATTCCTCCATGACATTCAAGTGTCATCAGTTGATTTGATAGCTGGTTTGATGGCAGAGTGTTGCAAATCTCTTTAGACTGGCTAATGCGCTATCCACAGGCACAGCTATCACAGCATCCTCAGAGGCCACGAGAACAGGGACTGTGGAGAGAAGCAGGCAACGTGACTGATGAAAGAACCAGATTTCCAAGTGCTACATTTTCACCAAATTCAGTCAAAACAAGCTCTGTTCTGATATCAGAATGATCATACCCAGGTAGCTGTGCATGAAATAAAATATGTACTTACCTCAGATCATTCAAGATATGTTTGAAACATCTACAGATTTGAGCAGAAGCTGATTTATTCATAATAAATTGCATTGATTTAGGTGATTATGGAGTTCTAGTGTTTCTTACCACATTATGCTTTCAGCTTCTGTTCTAACGTAAAAGGAGGAAAATTTAGAATCCAAACATTTATTGGCTGATTAACAACATTTATGTAAAGCAGACAAATGTGTCAGTTTGATTTGGTGAATCTTTCCATTAAAATACTAAATTACTAAATTATTATTAATTACTAAAAATGATTAACCTGACTTAAATGAGATGACAAACGTACTATTGGATCTAGATCTGTCTTATTAAAGTAATGTAATATTATAATGTGTATCCTGAAATTAATAGTCAGTGCCTTGGAACCTTGGTTATCATTTGCCCACGTGTCTTGCTGCTAGGTTTGCGAAAACATCCATCCACAGGTTCGTTGTTCATTCTGGCTTTGCTTCTCGTGTTTTTCTGACTTTTTATCTCGTTGTTGCTCTAGTTTTTTTTTCTCATTTATTCAAATTGTTTCTTTGGCTTTGTTTGTCATTGTTTCTCTGGCTTTGTTTCTCATTGTTTCTCTGGTTTTGTTTCTCATTGTTTCTCTGGTTTTGTTTCTCATTGTTTCTCTGGCTTTGTTTCTTGTTGTTTATCTGGCTTTGTTTCTCATTGTTTCTCTGGTTTTGTTTCTCGTTGTTTCTCTGGCTTTGTTTCTCGTTGTTTATCTGGCTTTGTTTTTCATTGTTTATCTGGCTTTGTTTCTCATTGTTTCTCTAGTTTTGTTTCTCGTTGTTTCTCATTGTTTCTCTGGTTTTGTTTCTCATTGTTTCTCTGGTTTTGTTTCTCATTGTTTCTCTGGATTTGTGTCTCACTGTTTCTCTGGCTTTGTTTCTCATTGTTTCTCTGGCTTTGTTTCTCATTGTTTCTCTGGTTTTGTTTCTCATTGTTTCTCTGACTTTGTTTCTCGTTGTTTATCTGGCTTTGTTTCTCATTGTTTCTCTGGCTTTGTTTCTCATTGTTTCTCTGGTTTTGTTTCTCATTGTTTCTCTGGTTTTGTTTCTCGTTGTTTCTCTGGCTTTGTGTCTCACTGTTTCTCTGGCTTTGTTTCTCATTGTTTGTCTGGTTTTGTTTCTCATTGCTTCTCTGGCTTTGTTTCTTGTTGTTTCTCTGGCTTTGTTTCTCGTTGTTTCTCTGGTTTTGTTTCTCATTGTTTCTCTGGCTTTGTTTCTCATTATTTCTCTGGCTTTGTTTCTCATTGTTTCTCTGGTTTTGTTTCTCATTGTTTCTCTGGCTTTGTTTCTTACTGTTTCTCTGGAAAATAAGCAAATAGTGAGAACCGAGAACCCTGAGAACGGATGTACAAAACAAATGCTCTCAGATGGACCACACCAGCACGCTCTAAAACAGAGCATAAACCCGTATGAGTGATGTTAAATGTTAATATATCTATTTCACGAGTCTTGTATTTATTTCTCATTGTTTAATAGATTTAAAACTATCGTTATTCTATAGAAAAACTGACTGTAACAAATTAATTGGATTTATTTATCTTATGAGAAATACTGCTTCAGTTAGCACACGTTTTGGTTATCATCAGGCACTTTAGAACAGATTAATGATGAAAACTGAGGTACCACTGTATACACAAACTACACACTCATGTCTGTTAGTAGGTTTTGTTTTTTGATTAGCATGGGATGCAGTAGAACATGACTACTAATACTGATAGAGGGCCAGTTTCAGTTACTTACATTCATTACACAGTCATTACTGTCAGAATGGAAAAATAATTGCAGATTTGAAAAGGACTAGAATCACTTCTTTGTCCATCACTTACAATACCTCCCCAGATAAAACTGATCCATAAACATGTTCTCAGCATGTTTTTGTGTAGCTGCACTCCTTCATTTTGTTCCATGTGCTATTTCTGCACATATATGCCATAGTAACAAACAGGAACCTCTACATGGTAACCTACTTGTCCTTTGTAAATATTATTTTGCTGTGGTTTATGGCCTATATACAAGTTAACCAGTGCCAGGCACAGGTTTTTACATTCACAACTTTTGTCCTCAGCCTTCCAGTTCCTCTCTTTCTGAGAAGTTATCACCACCCAGCCCCGTTCACTCTAATGAAGTGTCATTAACAACTGCTCGACTGTTTCCTCCAGCAGCCTGGCACGCGTAACCATCCAGGTGGCTGGTGGGTCTTGACGGGTCCCGCTAGCGCAACATCCAGAGGTACAAAAAGAAAGCTTGGCTGCAGCTCTCCTGCCTTGTGTTCCAATTCCAGGAAAGAAAGGCAATTCCAGATTTAAGTTTTGCTCTTAGGGGTATTTCCACTACTTTTTGTTAGGCCATGCTACATCGCAAACAGGGCCAGGAAAGTTTTCACCCTCAGCCATCTACCTGACATAAAGGATGTGTAGAAAATGTATTTACTTGTCACAATCCTAAAGCCTCCTCATCAACAATACAAGATAAGAAGACATTTCAGCAAACTGTAAAAAATGTTCACCTTACCCTGCTAGTGAGTGGTCATGTTTACTGTAACTAGCTGCAGACAATCTAACCAAACCAAAAATGCCTGCAAGCATTTTAGAAGTGTACCTCCATCTTGGGTTAAATTTTTAAACTTAGCAGACTTCCTACAGTATGTGAGCACTTGTGTTACTTATGGAAGACAAAGATATAAAGATGGAAGGATGGAAAAAAAGAAGAAAAGATGAAATACAAGATAAGCGCTCCATCAGTTGGAAGAATGTGAAATGTTGTGGAGATGGTGAACATTTGGCATCAGTAAAGACCTCCCAAACCTCAGTGCCACCACGCTCAGCCCTAAGACTTTTATTACACTATAACACAGCCACATAAAGCCCCCTTTTATTTCTTTGCTTGCACCTTTTATTTCTATTTTTTTTACTCATTTCGATCAGATGGAATTTTACTGACCTGAGAATAGACATTGGAGAAAAGACAGGAGCCTTTTTTTGTGAATTACCAAACGTGTGGTTGGGTGTTTCTGGCAGTGGAAGCCAAACAGATTTACCAGCACATCATTCACTATATTATGCTGCATTGAAAATGATCCAAAACAACAAAAAAGTCATATAAATTTGACTAACAGTCGTATAATGCACACATTAGCAATAACAAAGACTATGTTTAAATGCAGGCCTGAGCATGTTACTATTCCATGTTGGCACATCTGAGCGCTCAAACTGCCCTTGTCTGTGTTCACATGAATTATACAGTACTTTTATTTGACAAGTGGTATCTGCTCTGTGAATGTTCTGCCCAAACTGCATCAGGATTAAAATTTAAAATGTAAATTAAAATCAGTTTTAATCCTATTCTTAGAAACAGTAGTTATCACTGACTACAACCAAAGCGTGATGTCAGTGTTAATGATTTGTGATTGATAACTCTTTGAGTTATTTATTGACATGGAAACAAACAAGTCAGGAGTACAGACATGAACTGCAATGCAAATCCAATATAAATGATTAAATATGTCATTTACATAGCAGTTACATAGTATAATTACAAAATGACATAATACAGCAAACTGAAAGTAATAGATACTGATTTCAAAAGGTTAAATAGTGACAGTCACAAGACCAAGCGGCTCAGCTCTGAGCGCCTCTATTTCGGCCACCCAGGGTACATCGGCAGCCAGTGTGTTGAACACAGATTAAGCTAAAGGTCAGGAAGGCGGCAATGGCGTCTGTCTCTGCTGCCTCCAATTCACAGCGGAAATCACAGGATCTGTCAAAATGGACATATGTGTGTGACCCATCGGGCGTTCGGAACTTGTCTCAGGTTGCCACCTGTTCCTTCAAATTTGACTCAAGGCTGCAAAAGAGAATGAGAAGAAGGAGCAAAAGATGCACAAAAAAAAGAGTTGCACCGATCATATCAATTAATACCAATAAAGACCTTAAGTGACAACATGGCGAGGCATTAGGCAGGACAAACCGGCGCAGCTTTGTTCCTGCGAGGCGCCAGCTGCCGGCCGCGGGCCCTGAGGAGCGCTCGGCTGGGAGCGGGACGGTTCCGCGCCAGCGGGCCATGGGGGCTGAGTGGGGGGTGTTTTTGGGAGGTGGGGGGGTGGCGGCGGCGGCCGGCCCCAGCTCCCCCGCGCCAGTGCAGTATTAATGAGGCGACAGCACGGCCCTGCTTCCGTATTCATTAGGCATCTGGGCCAGCAGATGTGAAGTGCCGCCTCAAGACGAATAAAAAATGACTTCCCATCTGGACTCCCTAAACTGGAAAAGACAAGAGCGAGCAAGCTAGTGCTTCTTTCTCACTCACTCCCTCTCTCCCTCGCTCACTCACTCACTCGCTCACGCTCTTTCCCTCTCGTGTGCTGTGTCTTTTAACAGCTAGACCTTGGAAGTGGCGCGCTGCTGTCAAAGTTGCCTGTTGTGTTCAGAGGTCCAAGCAACAGCAACAGTGAACAGGGACTTTGGCTGTGTTAGTGCTTACTGTAGCCTGCTTAAATGTTAGCAAAGAGTACTTTGAAGAACTAAAGTGGCCTGAAAATCTCCTAAAGGTACAACAAAACTCAGCTACGCTAATGTATGTGGCCCACTAACAGTAGTAAAATCCTGGTGTTTTTATTTTCTAGCTTTAAACACTTTTCAATTATGCAGGTCTCTGAGATCTCTGGCTAATCAAGTATCAGGACACTGACCTCAATCCAACTCCACTGAGTAGTCAACTTAAAAAGCACCTGCAGCAAAAGTAAGTCATAGACATTTATTCAGCAGATACAGCAAAAAACTTCCCAAAACCTCAAAACTGCAGAATCAGGATCTGTCTAAGAGTCTGAAGATGTAATATTGTCATTCTAGCTAGCTAATGTCACAACACCTGATTACAGACCATCATGTTAAGGTTATCTCTCTAAATTGCAGCAGAAGAGTCACTGAAAAGTGAAACTCAAAAGAACCTTTCCTCTGTAACATTTTTAAAGTATAGCTCTGATAAATAATGTGTGCTTACTGGAGATTTAAACAGACATTAGGAACCGATGCGCAAAATCTTCAGATATTTGATTTTCTTTGCTTATATGACTCTATGGAGTGATGTCACATAAGATTTAAGCATTTCTGAACATGAGATGTGTGAGTGTAAAGATGATAGTTTAGAGGAATGTTTCAATTTTCCACTAATTAACACCTAAGAGAGGTTTCAAGCACAAATGTTGCTTTTTTAGTTAAGAACTGGAACTGGGGCTCAGCTGCAGCTAAAACATTCAACTCACTCAAACCACATTCAGGTCTTAACGAATGCCTCAGATTTGTTGATGTGGTTTAAGGACACTGTATGACTTACAGTGAACTATAGAAAACAAAAACCCTGAGTATCTAACATCCAGCAAGGAAGTGCTGATATATTTGGTTATAAACCATTTCTAAATACAAAGCATGCCAAGTTTGCTCTACTGCACCTCGCAGTACAGACTTAAGCTGCTATAGTTTTATATACAGAACACAATGAGAAATAAATATAAAAGACTAATGAAATGGATAAATTAACATTTAACATCACTCTTACAGGTTTACGCTCTGTTTTAGAGAGTGCCGGTGTGGTCCAGCCGGCAGCCTTTGTTTTGAACACCCATTCTCAGGTTCTCAGCTGCTACTTGTTTTTGCACCTGTTTTCAGGGGTAGTGCTGTGCCGATGCTTTAGTGTGACATGTTTTAGTTTGTTTTGAGCGTTATCAACAAGAAACAAAGTCAGAGACACATTGAGAAACAAAGCCAGAGAAACAACGAGAAACAAAGCCAGAGAAACAATGAGAAACAAAGTCAGAGAAACAATGAGAAACAAAGTCAGAGAGACAATGAGACACAAAGTCAGAGAAACAACGAGAAACAAAGTCAGAGAAACAATGAGAAACAAAGCCAGAGAAACAAGAAACAAAATGAGAGAAACAATGAGAAACAAAGCCAGAGAAACAATGAGAAACAAAGCCAGAGAAACAAAACCAGAAAAACAAAGCCAGAGAAACAATGAGAAACAAAGCCAGAGAAACAAAACCAGAGAAACAATGAGAAACAAAGCCAGAGATATGAGAAACAAAGCCAGATATACGAGAAACAAAGTCAGAGAAACAATGAGAAACAAAGTCAGAGAAACAATGACAAACAAAGCCAGAGAAACAATGACAAACAAAGCCAGAGAAACAAGGAGAAACAAAGTGAGAGAAACAATGAGAAACAAAGCCAGAGAAACAATGAGAAACAAAGCCAGAGAAACAAAGCCAGAGAAACAATGAGAAACAAAGCCAGAGAAACAAAACCAGAGAAACAATGAGAAACAAAGCCAGAGAAACAAAACCAGAGAAACAATGAGAAACAAAGCCAGAGAAACAAAGCCAGAGAAACAATGAGAAACAAAGCCAGATAAACAAAGCCAGAGAAACAATGAGAAAAAAAGCCAGGATGAATGAAGAACACAGGTCAGTGACGAATGTGTGGGTGGATGTTTTGTTTTTGTGAAATTGCCAGTGATGAACCGGCTGATGAATGGGACAAAATTTTCTTGAAAAAAGTTATATGATATTATATATTATAATTACATTAATATAATTATATGATAACCAGGGCAAACAATAACTGAGACTTTACTTTGTGGACTTGAACTGAACAGTGCGTAGGCTGCAACTGATGACATTTTCCAATTCTACAAGAACACAAGTCCAGAGAAGAATGCCGACTGAGGATTAGTCATTGTAATGACCATCCTAAATATGGAGAAATCAACATTCAACATTAGTCTTCCACCAGCCTGTAGGTTATATATTTTTGATATTTCATACTGTGTTCAAAACAACAATGACAAGTATGTGAGACCAGAATTATAATCTGGATACACTCTGATCAAGTTAGGAGGCGGTTTGCTGATGTATTTTGATGGAAATGATGGGCTACATCATTAAACATTATTTTTTGTTTTAACAGTCTTTTAGATAGCATCCACATAGTATATCCACACATTTGTCCTAGAATCATGTCCTAGTATCTCTAAGCTAAGGAACATTTATTTTTAAGAGTGAACTTGGAAAAGAATCAAATTCAATGTCTTGTACTCTGTAAATCATCGTATGAAAGTCCTTTGAATAAAAGCAAATTCTGAATCTCTCACTGCTGTCCTTTTGGTCTTTTTTTAATAAGGTCTTCAATTAAAAGGCTCATTTCCCTTCATCTGCTTCCTGTGTCGTTTTATCTGCACATGCTCCAACACCCAGGCTTAGCGCTCTGCTCTTGGCTGGAGTCTGCAGGACTGTGAAGGTCAGCAACAGACTGCATCTACTACACACACACATACACACTGGCCCATGTGTTACCCTTACATCAGCCTGGGCTCAATGATAAGGGTCATTACCAGCAGTAGAAACCACAGACCGTAGTGTTACTGAGCAAAAGAGTCCCAGTACCCCAAACCTCCTGGCCACCTACTGCTGACATCCTTTTCCCTCTGACCAATGACATTCATTCAATTCAAGCGCATTTAACCAAAAAGTTTTCTAGCACTAGTAAGACCCACTGTCACTCTTCAAGCTTTAGTCTGGCAAGAATTCAGATTTAGACAACTTTGCCTTTACTCTAAGTGCAGTCCATTAACCAAGACAAGTTTGCTTCAGTAGTTAAATGTAATGGAAACTGATACCCTAACAAGCAGCATGCCATAAAGTCATTAGGCATCTCAAACTATGTCGTTGTTAAGTCATTTATTATGATCTATTATCTATAACACAGACATTCAAAATGTACCCCCACTACCCTGGTCCTGACACTAATGCTAGTCCTAAACCTAACCCTGACACAAAGACTTTCAACAGTTTGTTAATGATGTGAATATCTGTAGTTTGTAGTTTACTTAAGAATAAAGTGAAATGTGTTTTAAAGAGCAGAACATTCTGTAGCTGTAATAACAACACAGACTGTTTTTTTGTTTTTTGGCACTGGTCACTCCTTCTCTGTTATTCTGTACCACATCCATCATCCACGCATCCCCACGAGGTGCAATTAAAATGTGCAGGCACTCATGTAGCAGCGACGGCTGAACAAAGAGATAATGATGGAGCGAATGAAAACAGACATCATGGCTGATAACACGGGGGGTGGCTGCTCCGCTACTCTGGGTGGGCAAGGCTGCGCTGGCTGGGATGCGCAAAGGTCTAAGGGTGGGACAGCTGGATCGGCATGGACCCCACGGGCGATTTGTTTCGCTCAAACACTCGTTCGGCGTGGGCCGGCAGGGGTCTCTGGGCCGCTGTCGTCCTCTTTAGATGAAGAGTAATGAGGAGTTGCTGTGGCCAGGCCCTGCAGACATGGGCCAGGCCAAGCTGGAGACATCATGATCACTCCAAACCTACACACACAGAAGACTTGAGCTGATTCAGCGATAACTGCACTCGCACCCACTCGCATCCTAAAATACTTGTGGCAACAAAGCGCATATCTAGGACTAACACCTTTACCCAAATACAAAACAACCTAACTGGATTAAGTACATGAAATACAAAACAACATAACTGGATTAAGTACATGAAAACCTAAAATATAACAATAAATAAATACACAACCACATAACTGAGACTTCAGTCACCTTTTTGTTACTTAGGATTGGAATTCTGGCCTGCAACTCAAGGGCTGGTTTTACACAGTGAAGAAATTGCACGCAACTTGAAAGGTAAAGACTCTTACATTATGCAAATAAAAGTGCAATTTTGTTTCATGCATATTTTAAGTAAGCACAGTTGCTTAAATTTGCAATGTGTCAGCTTAGCAGTATTTTCACTTCTTTCATTTGACACACTGTGATGCATTACATTATCCGATATTGAAGCTCTTTACTTCACAACTGCCAGAGCAGATGATTTATTAACTTAAAGACCAAGTGAAGACACCAGCATCTATACCACTTTATGGCCTGTATGAAGGGACTACACAAAGACTAGTGGAGATATGATAAACTTAGCAAATACTGACCATGATGTAGTCTAGTCTAAAGTAGTGCTGATTTCTCAATTAATTCATTGCTTGTCTTCTTATGTCAAAAGTTCACAAAGTTAACAAAGTAGGTTTTATGGGTGCCAAATTTATTTATATTTTTTGACTTGTAAAAGTAGCAGAATATACAGATTTATCATAAAGATCAACCTTTTAACTAAGTAAATAAAAATATACAGGGTATCCTGTATGACCGTAAAATAACCTTAAAACTAATACAAACTTCAGTCTGTGTGAAAAAGACTGACATGCGTGATTACAGTGCAGGTATATGGGTGTTAATGTCTGATGACTAATATCTGCAGCTGTAGGAGAGGAGTGTGCTGGAGGAAGTGTCGATGGTGTGAGTGTGTATAATGCATCAGTGCACAGTACAGGAGGAAGTGTTGATGGTGTAAGTGTGTATAATGTATCGGTGCACAGTACAGGAGGAAGTGTTGATGGTGTGAATGTGTATAATGTATCAGTGCACAGTACAGGAGGAAGTGTTGA
>BRDA01023708.1:0-11391 GCA_036984385.1 Crenuchus spilurus
GGAACTAATGTACACATACATAGACTTTGTTCTGTGATGCTATAAAGTATTTGTATCTATTCTGTTGTTCTAGAATGGATCTTTACTTAAGGTTCTCGTTGTAGCTCCTACAGTTAAAAGCATGGTGTAATTCAATAACAATTAGAAGGAAAAAAAATACCAGTGTTTGCAAAGTGGTAGAAGTAAAACCTATTCTCAGATGTGCTGATATATTGTGAAAAAACATTTGTAGCCAAGACTTTTGCGCTCAGAACTGAATAAACATTAGTGTTTGCTACACACTGCTCATTACAGTTTTTAGACATTGTATGTGGTTTTATTTCTAAAGCTTAACTAATGTGAGATGATGTGTTTCACTCATTCAGTGGTTCCTAGATTGGATATTTATTAGATGTGTGTGAACATTCAGGTGAGAGCTCTTTGTTCAGGTTCATGTTCCACACATTCCACAACCGGTAATCCACCAATGGAATGTCCAGAATTACCATGTCATTATCATATGAATGACAGATCTCATCGTGTGGCGGGAAAAAATGCGTAAATGTCTGACTTGCTCTGAAAAATATGTCTCTGCTTATTTAAGCTCCTCTCTCAAATATCTAAAAAATATATTTTGATTCAAGCTAATAATATTTGAAAATTAGACACTTTTCCAGTTTCCAGTGTATGTTTCTTGTTGTTTATATATATATATACAGAGTTATATATGTTTTTGCGAAATTTCATTAATATGCCACCAGCAGGAGTACCGACTCCAGAGGGTTAATCTATGTTTATCTCTCATAAGCTGATCTTTGTAATGTAAAAAAGATCTATAGAAAGTTTGTATAATTATATAATAAATAAATTACTGTGAAAGTGTGATTATTGCCAGAGAAGTTATACAGAAAGCAGACGGTGATAGTTGGACTGTCTCACGTTGCTTAATGCTAAAGGTGCTGAGTGTCCAGTATTAAAGTGCACAGTGACAGTCTCTTGGATTGGTAGTGGGGGGGGGGGGGGGGGGTCATAGTCATCTTATAGCTGTGACTCGGTTATGTTGTAAAGACATGATATGTCAAGTTTAAGTCACATAACATGTCTTAGCTTTAGAACATAACTGAATCAATGCAAAAAGTTGACTTGACTTAGTTTTTGCAGTGTTGTAGTAGTAAAAGTATCTAAAATAAACAGATCAAATACAGAATAAAGAGCAGTCATCAGCTCGGGCTTCCCAGGTGAAATATGGAGGGAGACACACTTATCAAGACACACGTCTCCTAATAACGTCTGACATCAGTGTCAGTAGAGTTTTTATTACAAAACCCAAAGTGTGTTTGTCAATTCCAGTCTGAGTGTGTGTGATATTGAGATGTTCTTGTTCTTTACTGTTAAAATAATCATTAAAAGTAAAATATAACCCAGACATAAATATACAGGCCTTAAATATATTTAAATCTCACACCTGCCAACGGCTGCAGAAATATCTCTCCTGAAGGGTGGACAAACGAAATGCCATCCTGCCCATCTGCTGTGATGTCATCAACGTAGGACACATCACCACCTAAACAGAATTGAGAAATTAAAATGTCACAGTACTGGATACTGCCATACAGTGGTACCCCTACTTACGAGCATCCCCACTGAGTATTCCAGGTAACGACTTGAGATCTCGGAATATTTTTGTTCCAGGTAACGAATAAAATTCCTAGTAACGAGTAGCGTAAATTAGTTCAAGTATGCCAACCGCTAGGGGCGCGGCGGTCATAGCATCCCCTAGATGCTAGTGTAGAAGAAGAGGTCAGTCATTACCTTTGACCGCTGTCCAGTGAAAGTGAAAGTGCTAGTGAAAGTGACACAAAGACAGTAAAAGGTAGTGAACAAGAAAGTTAGATACATTTTACTTTTACTTTTCATATGATAAGTGTAACCATGCCATACACGTACGCCTGTCCTCCTGTCCTCCTTAGCCACCAGCCTACACGAGCACCATCGTCGTCTCGTTTATGTTTTAAAAACCCATATAAACACATTATTTAGCATATTAAAGTATACTGTATATTGGCCGGCTGACACGGATTAATCAGTTTTACATGTATTCTTATGGGGAAAATGCATCCAGCTAACGAGCAAACCAGCTAACGAGCTCGGCTCCTGCACGGATTAAACTCGTAAGTATGGTTACCACTGTATTATCAGCAACAACCCATCAGTATAAAGGTGATACATTTATATACTTGATTTAAACATGAAATCATATATTAAACCTCATCTCATTTTACTTTTAGCAATAACTGTGTTAAAATGTATTTAATTCAAGTAAATTGTGAATGACTTCAGTCAGTATGTGGTATCCAGTGCATTTGAAAGAATGGCGACTTGACGTAAACAGAAATCTTTAAAAAAGAGTAACTTTTTCTTCTTTCTTTGAAAAACAGGATCTTTGTGTGGGTAAGTGTCTGTTCACTAATGGATGAGTCAAATAACAGCTCTGATGGCACAAAAGAAAGGTCCATTGTGTTCTTTGTTGACTTAAAGTGCAGATAAATCATACAGCTCTGAGGTCTCTTTAATGGGACATGTTAAAGCAGTTTATACAAGCACATACTCCATTCTGTGTAATTATGGTGCATTAATACAGTCACACTACAAACTCCAACAAAAGACTATTATATATCTAAACATTCTTTTTGCAACCTGATGTTTCCATTAGCATCCTTACCTCTGTATCCTCCTCCACCACCTCCAGAAGTACAAGCGCCTCCTCCACCTCCAAATCCTCCAAAAGTGGCCCAGCCAAGTTTGGACAGAGCCTGGGGGCAAGACGAGCCCCCTTCTGCCCCTTCAACCAGAGATTTTCCTGCCCAAAGATGCGTAGTGGAGTCTCTCCATCCACCTCCTGCTCCTGCACAGACCCGACACACAAACATGATCCGCTAAACCACGGCTTGTTGTTAAAGTACTGGACAACTCTGCCTATAATGTTCCTGTCATCATACACCAAATGGCCTCTTGCCAGAACAAAATTAAGAGCATGTGTCTAGAACCGTCCCCAGATAACAGACTGATGGATTGTCTACTCTGTCTCATGTCTCACAGTCGTTTTTCAGCTTTTCATCCTGACAGAAGTTAAAAAATGAAAAGCTTTCATGTTATTATAAATAAAAGCATCTGCTGTACACTGAACTCACAGGACATCTTTCATTATTGAGTAAACTGTCATTAGATAATTCAGTCCTTATGTCATAACCACAGCAGAAACAAAACGCTTAAATATGAAAATGACTGCTTAGTAGTTTATGTGTTTTCTGAATGCACACTAAAAGAAATGACACAGCTCCAAAAGAAAAAAAATGTATGAATTAAAAGAGAGGGACATCTTCTTAATAAATAACTGTACAACAAGTTCTGGTCACTAATATAAGTGACCTAAATATAATCTCTGCTCTTAAGTGTAAAATCTACATACAGTCATGGCCGAAAGTGTTGACACCCCTGAATTGTTGCCAGAAGATTATTGCAATTACACATGTTTTGTTATACACATGTTTATTTCCTTTGTGTGTATTGGAACAACACAAAAAACAGAGGAAAAAAAGGCAAATTTGACATAATTTCACACAAAACTCCAAAAATGGGCCGGACAAAATTATTGCCACCTTTTCAAAATTGAGGGTAAATAACTTTGTTTCAAGCATGTGATGCTCATTCAAACTCACCTGTGATAAGTAACAGGTGTAGGCAATTTAAAAACCACACCTGAAACCAGATAAAAAGGAGAGAAGTTGACTCAATCTTTGCATTGTGTGTCTGTGTGCCACACTAAGCATGGAGAACAGAAAGAGGAGAAGAGAACTGTCTGAGGACTTGAGAACCAAAATTGTGGAAAAATATCAACAATCTCAAGGTTACAAGTCCATCTCCAGAGATCTTGATGTTCCTTTGTCCACGGTGCGCAACATAATCAAGAAGTTTACAACCCATGGCACTGTAGCTAATCGCCCTGGACGTGGACGGAGGAGAAAAATTTATAAAAGGTTGTAACGCAGGATAGTCCGGATGATGGATAAGCAGCCCCAATCAAGTTCCAAAGAAATTCAAGCTGTCCTGCAGATGCAGGGTGCATCAGTGTCAGCTCGAACTATCCATCGACATTTGAATGAAATGAAACGCTATGGCAGGAGACCCAGGAGGACCCCACTGCTGACACAGAGACATAAAAAAGCTAGACTGCAGTTTGCCAAAATGTATGTAAATAAGCCAAAATCCTTCTGGGAAAACATCTTGTGGACAGATGAGACCAAAATAGAGCTTTTTGGTAAAGCAAATCATTCTACTGTGTACCGAAAACGGAATGAGGCCTACAAAGATGTCGCAATGTAGAGCCCAGTGTCAAAAACTCAATTTTTGGAGTTTTATGTGAAATTATGTCAAATTTGCCTTTTTTTCCTCTGTTTTTTGTGTTGTTCCAATACACACAAAGGAAATAAACATGTGTATAAGAAAACATGTGTAATTGCAATAATTTTCTGGGAGAAATACTTTTCAGGGGTGCCAACACTTTCGGCCATGACTGTATACAGTCATGTGAAAAACAAAGTACGGCCTCTGTTTTTAAGTATCCAAACATACAAAATCACCCGGTTCTTAGCAGGTCTTAAAATGAGGTAAATACAAGCTCAGACTTTAAGACAAATTACACTGTGTTATTATTTATTTAACCAAAATAAATAAAACACCGAGAGAGAGACCGTGTGTGTAAAACTAAGCTAACCCCAGTAATTAGTAGCTACAGTAGTTCTACAATTACAGACTACAGTCCATCTGTTCCTCTTGTCTTTGCAAGCCTCCTTTCATCCTGTTCTTTTATGATCCGGACCCCCACAGGACCACAACAGAGCAGGTATTATTTGGGTGGTGGATCATTCTCAGCACTACAGTGGTTATGGTATGTTAGTGTGTGTTCCACTGGTTCACCTGCTGGACTGAGAATAGACCACCAGTCGTGAATATCCAGACAAAAGCATCATGTGACCACTGATGAACACCTACAAGGTAGACCAGTGGAAGTGTGTCCAATTCAGTGTGAGTGGACGTGGTGTGTAAAAACTCACCACCACATCAGTGTCACTGCAGTGCTGTGACTGATCCACCACCAACATAATACCTGCTTTGTGTGGGTCTGGATCATTGAAGAACAGGGTGAAAGAAGGCAAAGAAACAAATGGACTACAAAAGCCTTTTTCATGGTTGATAGTGCTAAATTAAAGTAACATGCCATTAGCAGAGCTAACGAGCTGTTAACGAGGGGGTATCAGCTAAACAATGCAGACTTGTAAACACAAGTTAATAACTGGCAAATCACAAAACATTCAAAATATGATGCCAGACATAGAATATACTGTATAATATTAAAATATATTCAGTGTTGTGGCTCGTTAGTGTAGCCTGTCATGCATGAACAATAATGAGGTGCAGTAGACGACAACCTGCAGCTCCAGTTCTGCCATTGACTCCAGCGGCCGCCGTGTCGTTCTCATACTGCTCTAGACGGAACTGGTCCAAACTGCTCTCTGGGCCCTCTAGGTACGCCTTTCCTCCTCCACCTGCTGCTATGAGCAGTGGCACCATCTCCTCGTTCTCCATCTGCACCCAACCATCCCAAAAAAGAAAAAAGAAAAAGTTGCCTTCCCTCAAAGAAGAGCTCAATCCTCTGTTACCGTCCCAGAACATCCCCACTTCCATCTGTGGCCCAGTTCAGATGACTCCAAATACTTTCAGCATGTCTCAAAAATGCTGGAGACTGGAGAGCTGGAGACTGCTGCCCACATGCTTTCCTTCAGGCAGTGTCACCCAGCATGGGGATGAGAGGATACGAGAGGAAAGAAAACAAAAAAAGAGAGAAGTTTACCCGAAAAATGAACGTAGATCCTCCGCCGCCGCCGCCACCTCCAGCCCAATCCATAGCAGAACCGTCTCTTTCAAAGCCGTCCTCAATGACAGACGACTCACCCAGGCAAATCTTGTGGGTCAAAGGGTTCCTCTGCAAAAAGAGTCAGGAAAGAAAGCTGAGAACAATTTCAGGGCTGTGTTACACACAAATGGGAGAAAGTCCTTTTTAATCAAAACAACATTCTAATGGAATCAAAATAATGACTTCATCTCAGCAGAACAGGTTCATTTCTTCTGAACAGAGACTTTAA
Source organism: Crenuchus spilurus (assembly GCA_036984385.1). NCBI lineage: Eukaryota > Metazoa > Chordata > Actinopteri > Characiformes > Crenuchidae > Crenuchus > Crenuchus spilurus. The sequence continues at coordinate 6,183 of BRDA01023708.1, forward strand.
AAGATTATTAGTGTAAACATACAAAATGAATGGTGGTGATGGTGGATCTCTGGAACTGAGACATCGTGAACTCTTTTTCAGTTTCTTGTATAATTTAGTGGTCAGTTAACATACAACCACGTTTACATGGTCAAACACAGAATTCATGTTCAAAGTAATGTATTAGTGACTCATTACAATTCCATAATACTGTGTTTATCTAATCTAATAAATAGCATTTATTTATTTATTGCCCTAGTTCTGACATTTGTAGCAACACAAGTTGATATCTGTTGAAAAGGAGAAAAGAACAATAAGGTTTTCACATAACAGCACCATATAATGTGAATGCACACTGCCAATCTTTCAAATGCATAGACTTTCCTCATACAACTTTGTGGCCATCTGAACTACATGAGGCCATTGATAGATCAGATACAAGTACCCCACCCTCTGGAATCAAATCACTGATCAAACCTCAGATTTTCAGAACTGCTTTTAACTTGTGATCTGTATTTTGCCATTTTTTATTACTTTTTTTAGTGTTTTGCTTGATATTTTAATTCATTATTCATGTTAATTATTACTATTATTATTATTATTATTATTACTATTATTATTATTATTATTATTATTATTATTATTACTACTACTATTACTATTACTACTATTATTATTATTATTACTACTATTATTACTATTACTACTATTATTATTATTATTATTATTATTATTACTACTACTATTACTACTATTATTATTATTATTACTACTACTATTACTACTATTATTATTATTATTACTACTACTACTACTACTATTATTATTATTATTATTACTACTACTATTACTATTATTATTATTATTATTATTATTATTACTACTATTACTATTACTACTACTATTATTATAAGTAGTATTATTATCATTAATAATAATAATAATAATAATAGTAATAATAATATTAATGGTGGTCACACTCACCCCTGGGCAAGCATCTTCTCCCTGGTGACCTATCAGCAGGTAGAGGATGTCCCCTTTCTCCAGTGTGAAGATGGCTGAGATGAAAACCCCATTTGAGCGTTTGTTGTGGTTTTTTGCTCCTTTGCCTCCAGCAGCTCCATAAGCTGAGATCCTGTGAGTCAAGTAGAAGAAAATCTAATATAATTTGATTCACAAATAGAGCAGTGTTTATCACTTTAAAAACATCACCTACCTCTTGCTGTATACATTGGATATAAAAAGTACACACCCCTGTTAAAATGCCAGGTTTTAGTCATGTAGAAAAATCAGACCAGGATGAATCATTACAGAACTTTTTCCATCTTTAATGTCACCTATAATTTGTACAATTACATTGAAAAACAAACTGAAATCATTTATAGGGAAAATCAAAATAATAAAACAAAATAAAGTGGTTAGATAAGTGTGAACACCCTCTAATAATTGGGGATGTGGTTGTGTTCAGAAATAGCCAATCACATAACATAAATTGTAGTCAGTACACAGCTGCCATCATTTAAAGTCATTCTGATTAACCTCAAATAAAGATCAGTTGTGTTAGTAGGATTTTCCTGATATTTTCTACATTTCACAGCAAAAGCCATGACCCAAGCTATGACATCAACGGGATCTTATTGTTGAAGGGCATCAGTCAGGAGGAGGGTACAAAACAATTTCCAAGACATTAGATATACCACAGAACAGAGTGAAGATGGTCATCAAGAAGTGGGTAAAATTTGGCACAGCAGTGACATTACCAAGAACTCAACGTCCCACAAAAATTGATGAAAAGATAAGAAGAAAATGGGTCTGGGAGGCTGTTAAAAGGTTTACAGCAACATTAAAGGAGCTGCAGGAAAGTTTGTCAAGTACTGGTTGTGTAGTACATGTGACAACATCCTGTATGGGCTGTGGTTTATGATGACAAGACATTTTCTTACAAAGAAAAACATCCAAGCTGATGATTGGCATAACCAGGTCTAATGGCAGGAATACACCCCCAAATGCTGAAATGGCCACAGGCCCTTTACAAGATTATTACACTCAGTGTCAATGATTCTGAGAGGAACTGACATGCATTGTGATCTTGACAGACGTGTAGTTGACACCTGGTCCCACACATTAAATGTATATTATTATACAGGGTGTATCTGTGACCATATTTGCATGATCATAAAACATTTGCAGATGGTGTTTCTTCACACCAGCCATGGGCGGCGCCAGGGGGGTGCTTGGGGGTTTAAAAACATAAAGCCAACAGAGGTGGTCTAATTCAGCAAATGAGTGCAGCACGCATTTAACTTTTGACCTTATGTTCATTTCCTGTTAACTAGCGCACATTTTTTCTAACTTAGCATCGACGAAGCACTAGCATTAACTTTTTTTCAGAAAAGTCCACGAGGAGAAACTCGGTCAAAAGAAAATGAGAGTGATTGTGAATATGGAGCTTCAAGTGATGTTAACAGGTCTGACACAATGCTTGTAGTCAGTGACCTCGACCAAGAAAGGCCAGAGGATGGATTTGAGGGAAGGGACCCGCACCTGTGACCTGGCTTACTCTATACCCATCAAAGCCCCAATAGTAAAAAGGGAGGTGAATGCCTGCCAAAATGGGGTCAAAGAAACACCCTTTACTTATATACCGACTAGGCCACCTGAGGAGTTTCATCTCAGGAAATAAGGACTAGAAAATATAAAGAAACACATGTTCGTTTGTTGGGACAATCAATTTATTTGCAAAAAGATTTGATTTTTTTTCACAATTCAGTTATTGACCTAATCACTAAAAGGCTTAGCTGCAGCTATGATTAAGACACCATTTATTAAAAGTTCAGTAAGAATTGTTATATGCTAAATGACAGAAGCTTAAATTAAACTATTCGCTAGCTGCCACCACAATTAAAGAAAATAAATATAAAATAAAAAAACTAAACTAAACTCAAAATATTAACAAAAATATAATCTATATTACAATAATCTAATATTACAAAAAAAGGCAAATATCGCAAAGTACATTAATGGCTTCTGGGCGATGAAACCAAGAAAAGAAATCCAATAAACAAAGAAATAAACCAAAAACAAACAACTTAATAACCACTTAAGGTGGTAATTGTCTACCAGCAATAGCTTCACAGCCAAATATGCAACTTCCAGCGAGGTGGAGAAAACAGCAGCACCAGTCGCTACAGGGATGTCAGCCCCATTTAAACAGAGCTCAGTCAGTCGCACCAGCGCTATGAGGCGACACAAGTGATAGAGTAGAGGGACCAGCGAGCAGCATGACTCTGGAGTAAAGCTGCGAAAGTGCAAAGCAGCAGAGCAGCACAGATGCATAAATGCGTGAATAAAGATGTCAATGGTACACAAATCTACATTTGGGTAATATCCTGGCATATTTGCACACCATGAAGCGTTATGGTAGCATGGCATGATTATTTCTAATAATATTCTAAATTAGTTTATTTTTGCACTTCAACTAACGCTGCAGTGACGCGACTGTATAAAGGATCAATGTTTTGTAGAACCAAAACAAAATATAGACAGTAATGTCTGTTATTGTAATATTGTTAAATAATAACAATAATAACAATAATAATAATAATAATAATAATAATACATAATATTTTTTACTTAAAGGTTAATCAATTCGTCAAACTGAATTGTTAATAATTTATTGTAAAACGTATCATACACACTGAATAAACAGCAGTGATGTGTAACAAGCAGGGCTTGTGCCGTTTGTTGCCGTACAAATTAAACTGACTTGCACATTAATGGGAAAGCCTAAATTATAGAGCACCCTCGCTGAAAAGTTAAGCTACCCCATAGCACCAGCAAAAGAAAATCTCTGGTGCCGCCCATGACACCAGCTGTAGAGGAAGTAGGAAATCCGTCTCACTAGCCATCCTCAATGCTGCCATCTTGGATTCAACTTCAGGTTTACAAATAGAAAGGTAGGTGGTGACACATTGAACTACATTTTTACATTTCTAAAAGGTTCAGTGCTTGGTCCCCTTCTGTTTATCCTATACCTGCTCCCTCTCGGTGACATCATACATCAAAATGGCCTCCATTTTCACTGCTATGCTGATGACGTCCAACTTTATATCTCCTCCAAATTACTCACCACAGCACTTCACTCCAGTCTGATGAACTGTCTCACTGAAATAAAATCATGGATGAAAGCCAACTTCCTAAAATTAAACTGCGAAAAATCTGACAGGATTATAATAGGTCCCAAATCATTACCTACAACTGCTAATATATTTCAGCTAAACATTGACAATCATACTCTGCTTCCATCATCAAACATCCGTATCCTTGGTGTAATTTTTGACTGCAATCTTTCTTTTGAACAGCATGTAAATCACATCACTAAAACTGCTTTCTTCCATCTAAAAATATTGCACGTCTCTGTCCTTTACTGTTGCCGAAACTCTCATCCATGCTTTCATTACATCCAGAATCGACTACTACAATCGTATTCTTTAGGGTACACCTAACAAAAGTCTAAAAAATCACTCAAAACTGTTTAAAATAGCTTTTAACTTGTAATTAGTATTTTATTGCCTAGTGCCACATTTAACATTCTCTTCTTTTGTGGCACTAGAAATTGCTTTATTGTTGTTGTTTGGTTTATATGTTTTTGATTTGCTGATTTTGCTGTATTTGTACCTTTATTCTGTATTTGTACCTGTTATAAAGTGTCTTTGAGGTCTCTGAAAAGCGCTATATAAATAAAATGCATTATTATTATTATTATTATTATTATTATTATTATTATTATTATTATTATTATTAATTAGATCATCTATATATATAATTAGATCATCTACCAAACCATGTTCATTTTATGTGGGTGTTTCCTTAATTGTGATTGGGAGAAGCAAACACATTCCTAAATGATAAAAAAACAAAGTAACCCTCCATGCTGTAGGTAGAGATGTAAGTAATGGCTAAAGCATAAGACTAATCTGCATGTTGTTCTGTACTTTTGTTTGAAAGCTCTAAATAACTACACAGCTGACAAGGTAAAGCACATCGTGAAGACAGAATTTTGAACTCATCCTAATTTTCTGTCAGCAAACCATGACCTACATTCTGCTAGGATTAGAATTTGCATGAGACAATATTTACAATTACAAACCGGATTCCAAAAAAGTTGGGACACTAAACAAATTGTGAATAAAAACTGAATGCAATGATGTGGAGATGGCAAATGTCAATA
>BRDA01023714.1:0-12814 GCA_036984385.1 Crenuchus spilurus
GGATTTTTTCTTTTAGATTATGACTCTCACAGTGGACATGCACCTAAGATGAACATTTCAGACCCCTCCATGATTTCTAAGTGGGAGAACTTGCAAATTCGCAGGGTGTTCAAATACTCATTTTCCTCACTGTATATAAATAAAGATTATTATTATTATTACTATTACAACTTAATACAAAAATGTAAATCATCATATATTTTATATGCATTACACATGAAGTGACATATTTTAACATTTTGATGTTGATCACTATGGCTTCTCAAATAATTTGGATACAAAATACTGTGCATCTCTCAGGCGACAACTGCCACATTCTTCAAATCAAGCCACTCCTGAATTAAACACAATGTCAGAAGTGTCTTACCTGAGCTAAGGAGGAAAAAACTGGACTGTTCCTCAGTGTTACAAAGTCCTCTTTTCAGAAGAAAGTCAATTTTATTTCATTTCGAAATATAGGTGCTAGAGTCATCTCTGGTTTCCTCCAATGTTCCAAAAACATGAAGTTGTCCATGTGTGTGCATCCAGCAATGGCTTGGTGCCCTGTCTTGGGATTAGTTACATGTGTGCCCTGCCCTGCACCCGGTTGGGGGTGTGGGGGCCTCACCAAGACCCTGATCAGGTTTAAGTGGAAGATAAGGGATGGATTGTCCTGGAGTCTGGAGGAAGAGAGTCCAGTCCAGTGTGATGTTTTTGCAGTCTGTGATGATTTGAAGTGTCATGTAATCTGCTGGTGTTGGTCCACTGTGTTTCATCAAGTCCAAAGTCAACACAGCCATCTACCAGGAGATTTTAGAGCACTTCATGCTTCCATCTCCTGACAGGTTTTATGGAGATGCCCAGCAGCTGCCCACAGTGCCAAAACTACTACTGACCATGTTATTACTGTGCTTGATTAGCCAGCCAACTACAGCCATACTGACCAAGTCCTAATGGACCTCCTATAGCAGACTCCACACTGTGATGACATCATGGGCCTCACACTCAGACTTTACTACTGATCACTTCTTCTTCTCTTCTTTTAATGCTGCTTTCACCCTAAATACCCTCTCACCAAAGTTTCTCTGCTTGCATAGCTGCAGCTATATAAATGCATCAACATACATTTAAAAAAGTGCTGAATTACAGCAGATTTTGACTTTTGGGAAACAGATCTATCATTACCCACTGGGAGAACCCCACATCAGTCAGCAGCTCCAACTAACTCTGGGGAGCAGGAGACAGACAACAAGCAAAATTTGCCTGCAACGTCTCGTTTTCTAAGCCACAGAAAACCACATCTCGGTTCTCTTTTTGATGACCTCCCACTTCAATTTTTATGGCAAGATAATGCATCTACCAGTGGCAAGCTCAAAGCTAGCACGTCTTGTCAAGGAGCCTGTGGTGTTTCCACCAATTACAGACCAAAGACACCACACTCAGGCAGTTGTGGAGTTTTTGAGATGACATCAGACAAGAAAATGAATGATTTCACTCTACTGCCATTTTTTAGGCACTCTGCGTCTCTTTAATACAACCCTACAAAATAACTAGGCTTGATTGCCATGGTATGCACGTCCACCATTGGTTTGTGCAGTATTTACAAAATGGGAGTTAAGAATGGTTTTGGTTAGTTTGTTACCACACACAGTTTATGTAGTAAGAATCTGCAGGAAGTGATGTTTGCTGAGGATACAGGCCACCCAAGCACCATGACACAGTATTACATGCCACCTGCTCTGGCACTATGTTTATAGAACCTTCCATCAAAGCCAATGTTAATTACAGTTACAGTATGTGTCCAAAAGTTTGTAGACAATGATTCAGAATACAGTACAAATGCACACACATGACTTGTCTACTCCCTATGTAGACGTACTGCCAATAGAATAGGGCTAAATGAATCTATTGGCACCATATCTAATGCTAGGCTTGGGCTTGAGGGGTATAAAGCCCCTTCCTTTTGAGATGAGTTTGGGTGGTGATCATCCAACATATTGAATGCTCTTGTGGCTGAATGCAATCAAATCCTCACAGCAATGCTCCAAAATCTGGTATAAAACCTTTTAGCAGATTGTATCCATCCATCTTGTTGCTGCTCCTCTTCCTTTTTACCTTCAATTATTACAGCATAACTGTCTTCTCAAGTGAACTGGTTCTCTCATAATGTGTCCAAAATAAAATATCTTTAGTTTGGTTATTTAGTCTGAAAGGTAAGTTTATATTTGATCCTGAATCCATTTATCTGCCCAAGCTTCTCTCAAAAGTATCCAACATCAGAGTTCAAATGCATTAATATTCTTCCTATGCTGCTTTTTTATTGTCAGAGTCTGGAGGGAGGCCTTTACTATTGTCAGTACTGTCTTCTTCATAACCAGCTGAAGTCTCATCTTTTTACTTTGTTCTTTAACTTTCCTTACAAGTACCTTCAAGTATTCCTTCTGCTATGAGTGTTGTATTTACCGAATTTAGTTTATTTCTGCAAAAACAAATACATAAATGTTGCTTGTGCAAAAGTTATGGCACATTATATTTTACATAAATTCTGCAAATATATAATCATAAAAAGTTGGGAAAGTATAGAAATTGCAAATAAAAAATGATTGTTTCTTAAATTTACTTTGATTTTTATTTAATTGCAGACAGTCTGAACCCAAGATATTTAATTTTTTTGTCTGGTCAACTTCATTTCACCCATTTCAGGCCTACAACACATTAAAAAAAGTTAGAATGGGGGCAATCTAGGGCTAGTAATGAAGTAAAAATAAAGAAATAAAATAAAGAATTATGATATTTCAAACAGGTGATGTCAACAACTAATTGTAATTATGGTTTGGTACAAAAGCAGTATGCACAAAAGTGTGTAAGAAAATGATTGAGATGTTTAAAAACAATGTGGGCCCCAAGTGGCTCAGGAGGTTAAGACGCTGACACTATGACCAAAGTATTGTGAGTTTGAATCCCGGTCATGCTGTTTGCCATTAACAGCTGGGGCCCAAGAGAGCAAAAATTGTCCATGCTTTCTCACGGCGGGTAGATGGTGCTCTTTCTCCCTATCACTCACACATCACTCTACAGTCTTTAGCTGAATACGCTAAAGACTGTAGAAATGACAGTGGACTTTAAAATGAAACCTTCAACACTGCTCCCAATCACCATACTCAACAGCACCATGTCTACCGTGGAGACCTTTAGGTTTCTGGGAACTAGTATTTCCAGTGACCTAAAATGGGAGCCCAACACCAACTCCATCCTCAAAAAGGCCCAACAAAGAATGTACTTTCTACGTCAACTGAGGAAACATGGTCTGCCACAGGAGCTGATGATGCAGTTTTACACAGCAGTCACTGAATCGGTCCTGTGCACATCCATCACAGTGTGGTTTGGCTCAGCCACAAAACAGGACATACATCGACTGCAAAGTTTGGTGTATAGAGTAGCAAAAATCATTTGTGCTCCTTTACCTACCCTTCAGGACTTATACACAACACGAACCAGAAACCGGGCAGAAAAAATCATCATAGACTCATCTCACCCTGGACACGAACTCTTTAACCTCCTACCCTCTGGCAGGCGCTACAGAGCCTTGAACACTAAATCAAACAGATACTGTAAAAGTTTCTTCCCAAATGTCATCAAACTCATTAATAACAAACACTGAACTGTTGTTTGTTGTTTTTTGTTTACTTGCCACACTGCACTTTATTCATGCCACAATACCATAGTACTGTAACTGCATCTTATTTAACATCACTCAATTATTTATCCTGCACTGTATTTTCACTTTCTGCAACTATGCACATTTATTTATTATACAAACTTGTACATTGTTTAGGTTATTTTTTCTGTATATTGTGTTGTCTGTAAATTGTGGAGAGTTAACTACAGCCGGAAACAAATTCCTTGAGTGTGTAACATGCTTGGCGAATAAAGCTGATTCTGATTCTGATTCTGACATTGCAATGTCCGCTGGCTCAGACATCTACTGATTGGTCCATTTGGAGCTGGGATCCTGCGCTTTCCTCCGAGCACGTTGGCTCCCCAGTGATGGTGTATCAGTGGTAGTTCAAAAAGAGGCGGTGGCCGCATCACATGCAACGGAGAAGGCTTGTGCTTGTCTTCACCCTCCTAGAGTCAGAGACATTACAAAAGTGATGGGGACAGGCCTACTGGATGGGATGGGCTAATTGGCTACTACTACATTGGGAAAAATGAGCAAAAATGAATAAATGTAATAAAAAATACTAATAAATAAATAAAAACAATGCTCCTCAAAGAAACATTGGAAGGAATTTGCATATTTCTTTTTCTACAGTGCATAATATCATTCAAGGAATCTGGAAGAATTTCAGTGCATATAGAGCAAGCCTAAGCTGAACACTCATGACCTCTGATCCCTGAGATGGCACTGCATCAAAAACCTTCATTCACATGGGCAAGAGATTACTTTGGCAAATGCTTGCCAAGCACAACAATACAGTTACATTCACAAATACCTCTTAAAACTTTACTGTGCAAACAAAGAAGCCTTATGTTAACCATGTTCAGAAGTGGCATTGACTTCTCTAGGCTCTGAGGCATCTGGGATGGACCATCAGACACTGGAAGAATGTACTATGGTCAGATTAATCAGTGTTCTAGATCTTTTTTTAGAAGAAATGCTACAGAACAAAGTAAAAAATGACCATCCTGTTATCAGCAACAAGTCTAAAAGCCAGGGTCTGTCATGGTCTGAGGTTGTGTCAGTTCTCTTGGCAAAGTTCATTTAGACTTTTTAAAAGAGACTGTAGAGCAACATATGCTTCCTTCAAGAGCACACCTTTTCCAGGAACATTCATGCATTTTTCAAAAAGCGAATGCAAAACCACATGCTTCACACGTTACAAAGGCATGGCTGTGAAAGAAGAGAGTGCTGGTACCTGCATTGGCCTGCCTGCAGTCCTCACCTCACGAGTCCTCACGAGTAGAGAATGTGTAGAGAATTTTATAATGAAAAATGCAACTGTTGCACAACTTAAGACATGGTTGCAGGAAGAATGGCAAAAAATTACACGTGAAACACTTCATCACTTGGTATTCTCAGTGCCTTTATGTCTTTTAAGTGTTGTGAAAAGGAATAACATTACAACACGGTAAATGCATTACAATCCCAACTATTTTCTAATAGTTGCAGGCCTGAAATGCAGGAATGGATGTATAATAAATGTAAGAATTGTTCATTCACAATTACAAACCCCCTAGGGATGGAGTTTATTTTATTTTATTGGCAGTTTAAGGGATGTCCTCCTTGACAAGATGCCTAAAGACAGAAGTGTGTTAGTGTGCAAATCTCTGCTTGCTCTCATTTCCGTACTGACTAATCCTTTGTGAGAACATCCCAATCTCATTATACGGACTGCACCTTTCCAGACGCCTACTGCAAAGTGTTTACTTACCTTCAACCCCAGTTTCACTTGTTCCACTCATTAGTCTGTTTGTGAGAAACAAAATGAGATAATGGCATTTAGACTGACATCAATAGACACATCTCCAGATCCCCACACACTGTAATATGTTTAGGATGCTGTCTGGGGTAATCTTGTCATGGGTATTTTCAGAGTCATAGACACCAACAAATATAATTCAACCATTTCCTTCCTTTAAATGAATTCTCATTTGCTTACTTAATCTGTTGAGACAGTAAAGATGTTATGTGAATTCTAAAGATTTGTGACAAACTGAGGATTTCGATACGATTCGGTTCAGTATAATCAGGTAGGAAATAATACGAGTTACTTGTTTAAAATAGATAACTTTACATTATGATTCAACATAAGTTAATACTAAAAATGTGTTTTTGCATTCAAATAGATTAATGAAATACTAGAGAACTAGTAAAGTTGTATTTGGCATGTGAGTTCAGAAACAGTAAAATACTGTCGTGTTGGGATGTGGTACCGGGGCTCCAATGTTTTAAACAAGTCCCCAAAACCCTCATTCTCCACCACACAGTATGGTCTTAAGTCTTTGACAATGAACCAGGTTATTGAAGCCGTTATTACTTTGGCGCTAGCTGAGTTGTGGTCGAGTTTTGGCTGGAAGAAGTCCTGTTTTTCTGTTTGTCATGCCGTGTCTTTGGGCTAGCGGTGCTAGTGTCCTCATCACCACTTTCCTCATGTCGTCTCACCAAATGTTCTCCGTTCTTCATTTAAAGACCGAACTTCTTCCAAACTTTAGATTTTAAGCTCGGCGGAGCATTGTACAGTATATATGTGGTCGGACGTTTGTCTTTTAAACGTGACTGTGACGAATATCGCGACAGTTCATGAGAGAGAGCGAGAGAGGGGAGGGGGCGGGGGATGGAGGGAGGGAGGGAGGGAGGGAGGGGGAGAGAGAGAGAGAGAGAGCGAGAGCGAGAGAGCAGCAGAAGTACACAAAACCGATTGACAGCTCTTGAATCGGGCCATCGGCCGGTTCACTTTACAAATAGACCGATTCCAGGGTCCATGTACCGATGCACTCACATCGTTTAAGTCAAAATCGGTCTTCCAATTCAAATCGATTATTTTTTACACCCCTAGTACCTGTGCTTAATTGACTAAAGCTAAAATAAGTGAACCCAACATCAAACTTCTGCAAATTTTAATACACACTTCCTGTTTGTTTGCTGACCTTATCTTAGTGGATACAATAGGATACTATATTTATGAGCAGATCATTCATGACCAAAAGTGGTGTCAGAAGTGGGATTCTTGACTTTTTTGTGCTTAGGTCTTACCCATTTACAAATAAACTATAGAGGTGTCTTTCCAGGCTACAACTTTATTGGATGGAATCTCCTATGGTTACAGTCTTGTTTCATTTATATACTATAGAGACAAAAGTATTGTGACAATGTTCATTATTTTTTGTCTTCTGTTTTACTTATCCCCAACTCCCCAATTCATCCCAAAAGTATTGGAATGAACAGAGAACACAGCAGGGGGCTTTACATTCCTCTAGTGCACACCTGGCATTAGTCCTATTCTATTGGCAGTACTGTACAGTGACCAGCTTGTCAAGCTGTGTGTTTGCATTTGTACATCTTTGTCAACTTAAAGTAGCTGAATGCATTAAATTGAAGGGGTGTCCACAAACATTTGGACACAGTGTATTGTAAATGCTATACACTGTAGCACATGTAAGTCATGCTCTTAACGTCGGCTTAGATATGAAAGGCAAATGTTTTGTCCTTGCGTAGCAACATCAGGCCAGACATGGTGAGGATTCCCTTATCTAAACCTTTCTGATTGTCTACATATCGACTTCTCTCACTGTTATAATCACATTACCTCAATTCAACTGTCCCTCTCTCCAGTGTTTATAGCATATAAACAAACTCCCCATATCACTAAGAGACACGCTTGATCATCTTAACATTCCCCAGACAATTCTTATCCATCTGACATCATTCAGTGCATGAAGCCTTCATTACGAGTTAGCCGATAACCATGGTGATTGGCAAATACTTTCCTTCAACTAATCATAGCAGGTTTACAAACGATGTGGAAGTGTTTATTCTCAAACATGAAGAGCCAACTTGTGTCAGGACATAATCTCACTGAATACAAAGACTCAGTGTGTAACCAAAACACTAGCACAAAGCCCACAGATACTGGTTATACATCCAAAAATTACAATATCATGAAAAGATCGTTTTTGTGCATAATTTAATTTAAAAAGGTGAACTTTATTTTCATCACTTGAAAATGTCGCGTCATGTTGTTTGCCATCAACAGCCAGGGCCCAAGAGAGCAAAAATTGTCCCTGCTCTCTCTGGGCGGGTAGATGACGCTTTCACATTAATATGTCTGCTGGCTCAGACATCTACTGATTGGTCCATTAGGAGCTGTGAATCCTGTGTTTTACTCTGAGCGCGTTGGTAGTTCGAAAAAAGAGGCGGTGGCTCTATTACACGCAATGGAGGAGGCTTGTGCTTGACTTTACCCTCCTAGAGTCAGGGACATTGCAAAGTGATGCGGATTCCCCTAGCAAATGGGATGGGTTAATTGGCTACTACTACTACATTGGGAAAGGGATAAAAATGGGCAAAAAATAAAAATAAAAGAGAAAATGTCAAGTCTTTATACTTTTAATGTTGATCAGTATGGTTTGTTGCTGAAGTAATTTGAATATTTTGTTGTGAGTTTGAGTAAATGTACTGTGTATCTCTCAGCTACAGCTGCCACATTCATAATATCAACACTCCTGAACCAGAGACAACATCAGAAGTGTCTTACCTGGACTAAAGAGACAAAGAACTGGACTGTTACTCAGTCCTTTTTCAGATTAAAGTCAGTTTTGCATTTCATTTTGAAATCAAGCTCCTAGAGTCTGGAGGAAGAGTGGAGAGACACAAAATCCAAAGTGTCTGAAGTCCAGTGTGAAGTTTCTACAGTCTGTGATGGTTTGAGGTGCCATGTCATCTGCTGGTGTTGGTCCACTGTGTGTAATCATGGCCAAAGTCATCACAAACATCTACCAGGAGATTTAAGAGCACTTCATGCTTCCATCTGTCCACAGTGCCAATGCAACTAATGTCCATGATACTACTGTGCTTGATTGGTTGGCCAACTCTTGAGCTATAAGCCATACTGTTCAACATTAAAACAAAAGAAGGCCTTTGTAAAAATATTCAAATTTTTTGATGCATGACTATATTAAATTTCCTTCCTCAGTCTGTGAGATCTTACAATGTGACTTGGCTCTGCCCTGCTCTAGACAGTGAGAAAATGAAAACAACACAAGCTGAAAATGTTCTACCAATAAAAGGAGCTTCCAAAAGTTTTTGAGCTGCTCTTTCAAGTTCTCACAAGATTTATGGACACCACATGAGGTTCCAGCAGCCTGGAGGAAACTGGGAAACCTTATCCAGACTCTCCGTTGGAAAAAATGCTTCAGAGGACTCCAAGGTCAGTGACAGGTCAGAAGGAAATGGCCAGTAAAGTGAGGGTATAGAGGTGATGTCATCAGAGAGAGGCCCACAGAAGGTGATGTCATGAGAGGCAGTGGGCCTGTTGGCAGGGTCACTTACTAAACACAGACGTGCTCAGCCCACAAGAGCAGAAGCTGTCAACAGGGGCTCCCAAGTAATCCTGGGGTTTCCACCATTCATGAAAGATCTTTTTGTCCATCCTGCCGCCTTGTTCAGATGCTGATGGGGGGAGGGAGGTCGAGGTTTAAGAGGAAGGAGGCCGTGTGATTCGTGTTCATGGTCAGCTTGTTGAGGCTGTTTTTCAAATCAGCCCCAAAGTCTTTGAAGCAACTAAGCCCAGGACAAAAATATTTTTAATAGTCTTAGTCTAAAGCACAGGGATATTCTAAAGTACAAACACCACAGAGAAGCTATTATTTGGGTGGTGGATCATTCTCAGCACTGCAGTGACACTGACATGGTGCTGTGTTAGTATATGTTGGTGTTAGTGGATCAAACACAGCAGAGCTGCTAATGTTTTTAATCAACCAACCAACATATTTAGCCACCAGTGTCCTGTGAGCACCAATGAACCACTGGAGGATCAACACAAACTGTGCAGCAACATATGAGCTACTGTCTCTGACTTTACATCTACAAGGTGGACCAACAAGGTAGGTGTCTGATAGAGTGGACAGTCAGTGTTTAACATCTCCAGCAGCTCTGCTGTGTCTGATCCACGCAACACACCACCACGATGTTATTGTCACTGTAATGTTGAGAATCATCCACCACTCAGATAAACCTGCTCTGTGGGCTGGTAGATGGCGCTCTCTCTCCCTATCACTTTCACATTGCAGTGTCCACTGGCAGAGACATCTACTGATTGGTCCATTCAGAGCTGGGAATCCTACACTTTCCTCCGAGCGCGTTGGCTCCCCAGTGACGGTGTATCAGTGGTAGTTCGAAAAAGAGACGGTGACTGGCATCACACGCATCGGAGGAGGCTTGTGCTTGACTTCACCCTCCTAGAGTCAGGGACAGTGCAAAAGTGATGGGGAGAGTCTTAATAGATGGGATGGGCTAATTGGCTACTACTACATTGGGAAGGAGATAAAAATTGGCAAAAATTACTTTACTTTTACCCTCTGATGAACTCATCACATTAAAGTTATTGTCTTCACATCTTCTGTGAAGATGCTAGTAAATACATCTGACAATGAAGTATTTCCCATCTCCTACCAGATTTCACAAAAAATGTGTGTATGATAGCAAAATTATGAGCAAACATTCAAATTACTTGAAAAGGTCCAGGCTCTTAAATAATACTTTGTAGATTGCTACTGATAATTCATTCTAACTTAAGATTATAATACAGTGTTGAGTCCTTAGTAAATAGGTTGTTTCAGCAAGTACAAAAATACATGTAATTGTACTCGTACCTGGCTGGAAAAAAATGGTATGTTTTCTTAGTTTTAAATGTTCAAATGGACACCACAGACATAATTATACAAAATAATATAATCCTTTAACAAGGCTTCTCTAACTGCATTGCAACTCACCACTAGGGCCAGTCTCTAGGCTTCCTATTGGCTAAACTCTGCAATTAGTTGTTTAAAGCTGGCAGATATGCCCACTCATCATTGAGGTGATTGCTAATTTCTTATTGACTTTGAGCTTTTTTTGAGTAATTCCATGTTCAGGGTTGGTCAGCATTAGTCATCAGTTGTGACTGTTTTCAACAGTGACTTTGCTTTTTTTGACTCCACGTTGGATGTTCCTGGCAGAGTCATCTCACAGTTCTGCCTGCGCAGACAATACTCTGCCGGTAAAACAGCGATATATTGTATGAGTTATCCTGCCTAGTTACCTAAACCCCCCTTTTCTAGTCTCTGGCTTCTTTGCCATTTAGCTCTGGGGCATTCTTTGGCTTTTTTAAAGGTATGTTCTCTCTAGTGTTCTCAAGTTACTCTCTAGTTTCTTTCGAGTTATTCAGCCTGATTTGAACTGCAGAGCCAGCATGGTCACAGCTCCTCTGATGCAGTTTTCCTTGAGTGTGCCTCTCTTTCCATAGTCTCACCTCTGGGCAGTGGTGGACAGTAACGAATCACATTTACTTGAGTACTGTACTTAAGTACATTTTTTTTTTAGTATTTTTACTTTACTTAAGTATTTATTTTTTGGTGAACTTATGACTTTCACTCCACTACATTTCAAAGACAAATATTGTACCTTTGACTTCACTACATTTCTAGGAAGCTTGTTACTCGATACTGTTACTTGTTCCTTTCGGATCAACAATAGGGTTGAGCCGGAGACTTGTTTCAGATGAGTATCCGGTACGGATAAAGCATTGTTCACAAGTAACAAGCAAGATACGAGTATAACTCGTCAATATCCGTGCTCGTGCTGAAGGAAAATCCTCATTGGGTAACTGACTGTCTTCCCGATCTGTGATTGGCCAGTCACACAGAGTGCCCCCCTCCCTACACAGACACTGCAACCAGAGTTCTCTGCAGCCACAGTTGCCATGTTCACAATTTTCGCGCCAAATTGGGCTTGTTTGAAAATCCAGTCGCAGGCAAAAATTCAGGTGGCGGGGTGCGTTTTTTGGGCTACTTTAAAAAATCACTATGACCGCCAAAAAACAACAAAAAAGTGGGGGTTGCCTTGGATGTTACGTCAACACAGTGGCAAACGTGTACAAGTCGACACTAAGGAAGATTGATTACAACAATAAGAACGAGGAGAACATAATGACAATTAAAGGAAGGCAGTAATATAAAAAGTTTGAAATGGAGGAGCCCTTAAAAGTCATGAAAAAAGGAGAGAAGAGGACAACAGAACATGGTAGATAAAATTGTGAACACGTGAGCTTGAGTGAAATTAAATAACAGATTTAAAGAACTGTCCAAAAGTTCATAATAGCTCTTCATGTAACCAGAAATCACAAGGCGATGAAAAAAAATGTTAACAAAGAGGATCAGAGGAGAGAAAAGAATTCAGGAGGGGCAAGGACAGAAATGAGTAAGTAAAAGGCAGTTTTTTTTTTCCTAATTATGTTACTATTAAATGTTCTTGACTGGGATATAAAACATATAAAAAACTAATAAAACACTCATGTTACCATATTATTAATGTCTTTAAGATAAATAGCAATACTGAGCATAAATCCCTTATAAACAAAATACTAAGTCATACACTCAGTTGTTTTGCCATTCGCTTCAAACGTGTGACAGATATATATTTTGGGTTAGTTTAAGCTTCTGAAGGGCGGGTTTTAGACTGACTTTAGGCTGGATATTTTTTTGGACCTGGCAACCCTGTCTGCAGCCACTCTAGCGCACACACAGACAGTGACTGACTGATCTCTCCGTGCTTGGCTTCACTCTAGCTCACTGCTCTGTTCAGTACTCCTTAGGTTTTCTTCAGCTCGCCTCTATTTCAATTTGTATGATATTTAAAGTTACTTGGTGAACTGGTTTCGTAACGTACAGACAGAGCTGAAAACGGGTCGTGTTGTGTTGGTCACTGCCTCCACTTCAGTTGTGTTTTTTTTTTTACCGTCTGCTTTCTCTTAGTTTGGCTGGTGATATAAAGTCAGGTAGAAAACTGCATGTACTGAATGCGGTGCTTTTGAGAAGAATACAGTAAACAAGGCTGACATATTAACAATACATATAGCAACTTCTGATCAATCCATATCAATTTCAGACTTAAAATAATGTACTGATTTAAGCCCCACCCACTTCTGGTTAAACCACGCCCAATTTCAGTTTAGGCCCCACCCACTCCGAATACAGATAACGATACAGATAATTTAGATGGTTGAACAGATACAGATACAGATAGTGGTGTACTCGCTCATCCCTACTGAAGTTTTACAGGTGGTGTAGACTTTTT
>BRDA01023715.1:0-10392 GCA_036984385.1 Crenuchus spilurus
GCCTAGCCCTCTTGTTATTGGTTGCCTGATCTACTTTCTGTACTAATCTGCATTATCAGTAAACACTCTGTTTTTACAAACTCCGGTCTTGTGCTGCTCCATTCCTCACACTTACATCCAACCCAGAACCAATCCAGCAACATCCGCCCCTCCTTCTGTCTCTGAAAGAGACTGCTTGAGCATCCCACACACACTGGAGGACAAACTAAACTCAACTCTCGTGCGTGAACACCCCACCCCCCTGTGAGTACTGTGGGCAGGAGTGGACAGACACGTTTATGTGGCGGGCGGGAGCGAGATAAATATGACGATTTTATGGCGGGAGCGGGCGGGAGCGGGACGAAAACATGCGGGAGCGGGACTAAAAAATCAGTCCCGCGCAGACCTCTAATCCCAACCACAAGAGGTCACTGTCACCTGAATTCTATCACTTCCTGTAATCACATACATCTGCAATTCATTACAAACTCGCCAGCAGTAGTACAAATACAGGCGTGAATATCACAGTCCTTGTGAAGCATTTAACAGTACACTTGATGTCAGTGTTTAAAAGGTTTCACAAACCTCTGCTTATCTCCCTTTCAGATTATCTATTGAGCTATTGCTACTTAAATGTGTTCTGATGTCCTGGATCTCCTTCAGGCTCACAGCATCGTGAGGCCTTCCCCACTTTATGATATAGTCTACCTGAGTCATCCTACAATGCCAGTCTTGGGACTCTTTCTCAGTTATAGTTTTTGAGTAGATAAGTACACTAGTACTCTTAAGTTTCAGTTCTCTTGCTGTGTGATGGTTGATACCTGCTTCTGTGAATAAAACAGATGGATCCTACTTACCAGCCTGAGCCTGAATCCTTATGTAAGGTATGAGTTTGATTGTTATAAAACTGGCACGCCTTTTCTGCCTCATCTTTTTATATTTGAGAAGCACAACAATGTCTAACTTTTCCTGAGAATATTAATTTGTCATGGTGGAGAAACTTGAGTGTTCCTATAAATTTGAGAGCAATACTGTCTGAAGCTAAGTTCCTGGTAGGGTCACCCTTGATGGTATGATTGAAGTGGAGGTTTCAGACAAAGAGCGATCACAGCCCCATCCAACTGGCATTGGAACTATGGGCTGCAGCATGGTTCTTACAATGTTCAGTGCAATGGTTCTTAGCTGCTAATAACACCGGACAGTGATTTTCACAATGAGGTGTATGATAGATGCAACTTAGCACAACAACTAAACTGCACAGCTAACAAGAGATTCAGATGCTTAGTCAGTATGTTTATCCCACAGAGCACAGATAAAGACAAGGAATAAAAATAATATACTGGTTCGGAAGTCGCCCAGGATAGAAAGGTTTACTGTACCCTCTGTGAAACATGGGGGACAATGAGAGGGTTATCGAATGTCATTTTGTCAACACAACAAAAAAAGAAGATGAAGAGAAGCTAAACAGCAGACTCTGTGTCAAGATGGAATGTGAGGGGTCTAAACTCACTTGGTAAGTTATCAATACTTAGTAGTGAATTGGAAAAACTGAACATCAGCATTTGTGGATTGTCTGAGACTAAGTGGTCAGGCACTGGACACTTCAAGACAAAGGATGGACACACAGTGCAGTTCTCAGGCAAAGAGGGTCGTGAACATCATGGAGTTGCTATCTGGATTCACAGAAGAGTTGCTACATGTCTAAAATCCTACAATCCAGTGAGCAGAAGAGTCATATCAGCCATATTTGCCACAAAGCGAAGAGATATGACTATTATTCAGTGTTATGCACTAACTGCGGACAAGCAAGATGAAGAAATTGAACACGTACTTGTAGTGTTAATGGGGTTTGTGTTTGTTCCCCTGAGGGAGCTGAGGGAGAGGACGCTGGTGCTGCTTGTTCGCCGCTTCTCCGGTCGAGAAACTGAGGAGTTCTGTGAATTAAAATTAAAATTAAGAAATCAGTAAACCTCTTTTGCTGGTTATTAGGTTGGTGCAAATGCTATTCTAGTTTCTGCCTACCATTTTTGCTTGCCACTGTGGCCAGAAAACTTACTCTTGAGTCCTGACGCTGCCGGGTAACATTATGTTGAGATACTCTGCTGACCAGTTGATGAACCTCAACAATTTCTCTACGCCACCATGCATAAACATGATTAAACAGTTTGGACTTCTCCGTCGCCCTTGCTATATCCACAGAAGTTCCCGGAAAAAGTTTTTCTACTCCGGGACGAGTCCCACCATACCGGCTCTCTGGTCAGCTACACGAGCTGTCGCCTCTCGCTCACGTCATCAGAGAAACTTCTCCCATGGGACTAGTAGTTTGGGCGTCTCCATGGCAACACCTCTCCGGGGTCTGGACGGAAAACGCGGAGTGGATTTCAGCCTGCTTTGGCTGCAGAAAAGATCTCTCTCAGTAGCAAAATTGAATTGCTTAATGCTCAATCACTCACAAATAAATCCAACCTCATTCATGACCACATATTGGACAAATGTCTGGATTATATGTGCATTACGGAGACTTGGCACCAACCTTTTTCTCTTTAAATGAGAGCTGCCCCCCCAGAATATACGTACCTTCAGAAAGCCCGCAGTACAGGCCGTGGTGGCGGTCTGGCAGTCATTTACCGCTGTGATCTGGAGCTATCTTTGCAGCCATTACCCTAATTATCCTCATTTGAATGTCTTGCATTCATGTCTAAACACCTGTCATCTGTGTTATTCCTCCTGATTTACAGACCACCAAAATCTAACTCATCTTTCATCCTTGAAATGTCAAACCTTCTTGTAACTTTTTGTTCATCCTCAGCAGATATTATTATTCTAGGAGACATGAACATCCATGTTGACAACCCCTCCTGTCGTTTAGCCACTGAATTTCTCCAACTACTTGACTGCCTCAATCTTAAGCAACTTGTTGTTGCCCCTACACACATCAGGGGCCACACCTTGGACCTGGTCATTACAAATTCTGCCCCCCTCAAAAATCTGCAGGTGTATGATCTAGGTGTGTCCGACCACAAGGTTGTATCTATGGAGCTGCTATCCTTAGTTAACGTTCCCAAACCCAAACGAGATATTTGTTTCAGAAATCTCAAAAAGATAAAACCAGTTCATCTGGCAGCAGACTTTCAGCACCTTTCCACACACTTCTCATCACTTGATGAAGCAGTGGAATATTATAACAGCCACCTCAGCAGCCTCCTGGACTATCATGCCCCTGTTAAATCCAGAGCCGTCACTTTCACCCGCTCAGCTCCCTGGTTCACAGATGGGCTTCGGAGGATGAAGACAGCAGGGCGGGCTCTCGAGCGTCGCTATAAAACCTCTTGCCTTACTGTGGACAGACAAATCTACCGGGACCATCAAAACAAATATTCAAAGGCTCTGAAAGAAGTAAGGTCAGAGTTCTTTTCAAATGCCATTAGAAACAGCCCAGGAAATTCCAAACAGCTTTTCTCCACTGTAAACCATCTTTTAAAACTACAAACCCCCTCTCCTACTGGAACTACAGCAGAGCAGTGCAATCTCTTTATGGGCTTTTTTACCACCAAGATTTTACACATCCGCTCTGCACTTCCTGGTCCTCTCACCCAAACTGCTCCCTCAACATCTGCCTTCTTCCAGCCCCTGAGCTGTTTTCCTATGGTCTCATCAGAAGAAGTACAAAACATCATCATGAAGATGAAATCCACCACCTGTGCCTTAGACCCCTTTCCAACCTCCCTGGTAAAAACCTATATTACTGTCCTAAGCCCCCTGATCACTTCTGTCATAAATCTTTCTCTCCAAACTGGTGATGTTCCCTCCATCCTGAAGACAGCCATTATCACACCACTTCTTAAAAAACCCACTTTTGACCCAGAGATCCTCTCAAACTACAGGCCCATCTCCAATCTCCCTTTTATATCCAAAGTACTTGAAAAAGCAGTGGCTACTCATCTCCACAACCATCTGAAACTCAATAACCTCTATAAAAAATTTCAGTCTGGTTTCCGCCCCGCCCACAGCACAGAGACTGCCCTTGTAAGAGTCACAAACAACCTCCTGATGTCCTCAGACTCTGGTTCCCCTCCCTCCTCATTCTCCTGGACCTATCTGCTGCATTCGACACTGTCGACCATGGCATTCTACTTGACCGGCTTCACCTCACTAATGGACTCACTGACACTGCCCTCAGATGGTTCCGATCTTATCTCACAAACCAGATGAAATACATTTCCTTGGGTCACTCCATCAAAACCCCACACAGTCACTTGTGGTGTCCCCCAGGGGTCAGTTCTTGGCCCCATTCTCTTCATCCTTTACCTCACTCCCCTTGGTCAACTCATCAGTAGTCATGGTTTTTCATTTCATTGCTACACAGATGACACTCAACTTTACATCAATACCAGAGCTGCAGCCCCTCCCTCATCATTGCCATCATCTCCATCACAACTTACCACTTGTCTGGAGGAGATTAAGGCATGGATGGGGCACAACGTCCTACAACTCAACAGCTCAAAGACTGAAGCCATCCTAGTCGGCACTCCTCATCAGACCAAATCATCACCAATAACCAGTATCACTTTATCTGGCTCCAATATCCCTCTCTCCTCAGTAGTCACAAACCTTGGTATAAAAATGGACCCCCAACTCACTTTCAATTCCCATATGAACCACCTCTGCAAGACCTCTTTCTATCATCTGCGAAACATTTCCATTCTCCGCCACACTCTCTCTCACTGATGCCAAAAAGTTAGTCCATGCTTTTATCTCTTCCAGACTGGACTACTGCAACGCACTCCTCATCGGGATCCGTAACAAGAGCCTGCAGAGGCTCCAATACATCCAGAACTCTGCAGCTAAGATCCTGATGAGAGTGCGCAACCAAGAACACATCACCCCCATCCTCCAATCACTTCACTGGCTCCTTGTGTCCACCAGGATCGAATACAAGGTTTCCCTCCTCACCTTTCAATGCATCCATGGACATGCCCCATCTTACCTTAAAGAACTCCTCAACCCACAAAAGTTAACCCGCTCCTCACGCTCCACTCATTCAAACCTCCTCCACTTACCCAGAACCAAACTGAGGACCATAAGAAATAGGGCTTTCTCTGCCATTGCCCCACGCTTGTGGAATACCCTCCCCGATACCCTGAGGGCACCACAATCCATTGACTCTTTTAAAAGAGGCCTAAAGACTTTTCTTTTTAGCAAAACATATGGTTCCCCCTCTTAGAGATTATTTTAAAATACTTTTCATTTATAAATCTTTTAACTTCTTATTTGTTTTATGACTTATTTTCTTTTAACCTGTAGCCCTTTGAGATCATGTAATGTGAAGGGCACTATAAATAAAATGTATTATTATTATTATTATTATTATTATTATTATTATTAGTGACTCCCAAGCAGAACCCACTTGTCATCACTTCTGATTTCAATGCAAGAGTCAGAGAAAATGCAGCAGAAATTGAAGTGCTTGGGAAATATGGTCATCGTACAAGAAACCAAGTTGTTCATCAGCAACACACTCTTTAATCTTCACAACAGGCCCAGGTACACATGGAAGAGCCCAAGTCAAGAGACCAGAGCTCAGATTGACTACATCCTGATCAACAAGCAGTGGAAACAGTCAGTCAATTGTGGCACGGCTGAAATGCCTATCATTATTTACGAAGTTTAATGGTCATTTTAGAATGATTTGGACAGAGCTACCTCATTACTAGAGGGGATACACCTGGTGTGGGCGGAACCCAGGTAGGGAGTACATTCCTAGGGAGAAGATAAAAAGGGGAACACCATTTGGTGATGTCACTTCCTCTTTGCCCAAAACTAAGAAGTAGCGTTCGGTGCTTTTACCAGCATCATTGGAAGAACTGGGTAAGCTAAACTGCTGTAATTTGTAGTAACTGGTTAGTAGAAGTCTTTTAGAGCACTTTGTAATGTCCATTTATTGTTTTAGTGTGTTTATTGGCCATAATAGCCAACCAGTGAGTGTGCGGCTTCAAACCCCGCGAGGAAGACAGCCTGCTGTTCAAAGCGGCCAACCAGGTGAAGGAGACCTGTGTGTGTGCATGTGCAGTCGAGACTACTGGTAGGTCACCGGGTTTCCTGTTTTTATTTGCTGGGTTCCCGCCGTGGATGAAATGTGAGGCCTATGGCCATAGTTTTATGATGAAGTCATTTTAAACTGTCTGTGCAGGCTGGTGTGAGTGACCTCAGAAAGCGAGGATACGCTGGTTCAGTGTGGCTTTTAAGATTGAGTGGCGTATGGAGCAGAGAAGCCCTGAGAAGTGCTAATATCAGTCACGGCCTTTGCTTGGGTATGTCAGTATGTACCGCTGTATGATGGCCTATGGCTTTTGGCTGCCTGTAACAGTGTTTTAATGATTCTAATGTCTTCTTTTTAGAGTGTGGCCGGCAGCCGGGGCATTTATAGACCACTGTTTTCTCTTATCAGATTTTATTGTTTTCCTTTTAATTGATGTTTGCCTCCTTTGTTTATGCTACCATAGAGTTCTTTTTATTTTCTATTGGTTTGTTTATTTGCTTAGTAGGGCTTGTTTTACTTTCAATAAATTCTAATATTTGTTTTTTTAGCATTGAGTGAGTGCTGTGTGGTGTATATGTTTCAGAGTGTGATTTCTCTGTATACAAATTGTAACAGCACATTGCACGTGGTTTTAGTGGCATCCTGTTGGTGCCTCAGTATTTTTAGTTCTTTGTTTTGTGGTCAGGGCCTGGGCTCTGGTGTTGCCCTTGTGGGGTGTTTGTGTGTGTTTCTTAGTGTTGGTGATTTGCAGTGTTGGGATTGGTCCAGTGTAGTGGTATTGTCTTAGTAGTATTTTGTGATAGGGCACTCGGGCTCGGACAGTTTCCTGGCAACACCTATTTTAAACCTGCATATGCTAGTTTTATTACATGTACTTGGAACCACACAGCATATCATATCATACCTGTTCTAAACCTCAATGCTTGTTTTATTGTTTCTTTTTATTCTGTTTAATAAATTGTCTTGACCTCAGTTGGTGCACAAGTGTCATTGGCTCACTTTTACACTCCTTTATTGGAGTAGCCTAGCGTGGGATGCCCTACCCAACAAATTGGGGTGGCGTAATCGGGTTTTATACACATTATAGGCGTGGGACGCTCATCAGGTAAAAGAGAGAAAGAAGAGCGACCCGCCACATATGGCGTAGTCGGCAGGATAAACTGTGATTGAGCTATTTTGCAAAATTTCTGTGCATCCCACTAAGAGTGGAAGCCTGTTTTATTTAAGGTAGCTTTATAGTTTTTATTGGAGGTGGAGGTGGTCAATAAGTGGTCAATAAGTGGATTTCGTCGTGGAGATCAAAACCCTCCTAAACTTCTATGAAGATACTGATCCTGGTGGACGGGAGTGGAATTGTTTTATATATATTTTTTTGTCTTTTATATTTGGGCTTGTGTTTTATAGACATTTCTTTCTTATATATATATATATATATATATATATATATATATATATATATATATATATATATATATATAGCCTGTTTTTAGTACAATGGCTGAGGATCTGGCAGAGCAGTTACAGGCTCTCACTGAAATGGTGCAATGACTTCAGGAGGAGAACACTAGGCTTAGAGAGGAAATGAGACAGAGGCCAGTGGAAATTGCTGTTGCCAGTCCAGGGGGAGCAGGCATATCAGGACAGTCTCCTAGTCAACGTGGTGTGTTGGAGGAGACAGCCTCAACTAATGGTATTATAGAAAGGGTGATTTATATGCCAACGGAACGAAAGTGTCCAAGGTTTTCAGGGGAAATGTCTAGTAACACTCTTGTTGTGGAGGATTGGATAGAGGAGGTGTGACGATTTTTCTTATCCCGCCCCGGGTCCTGTCATGAACAAGCTGCAATTGTGTTTGATTTGTTAGATGGTGAAGCTCGTACAGAGGTGAAATTTCACCCTGTAGGGGAGCATAATACTCCGGAGCAAATTTTTAATATTTTAACTAGTGTCTACGGTTGTGCTCAATCTTGTATTTTTCTCCAGAACCAGTTCTTCCAGCGGCGAAAAAAAGAAGGGGAGTCATTAAGGGCTTATTCCCATGCCTTGCTGTCCTTAGTGGAGGTAGAAAGGCGGCAGGACCCATCTTGTTTTATGCACCCCAACATTGTTTTACGAGATCAATTTATTGAACACATTAGGGATGGTTTCTTGAGAAGAGAGCTACGATGCCAGGTTCGAGTAGACCATACCCTTACATTTTTAGAGATATGTAGCGGAGCTATCCTCTGGGTTGAGGAGGGAGAGTCCTCTAGTAATCCACGTGCTTGAGTTCGTTCTTGCAATGCTAATACTGCAGTGGAATGTGGAGTGGATTCGAATGCTGTCCTGATGCAGCATCCTGATGAGTTGGCAGATATAAAAGAGGGACTCAAGAAACAACAACAGCAATTAGATGCTATCATGAAGCGTCTGGAGACTCCTCCAGTTAGCACCCAATCTAGGAGTAGTTCTCCCAGTCGTGGCTCAAGGGGTAGGTTCCAAGCTGAGGGCCGAGTGATATGTCGAAGGTAAGATAAGATAATTTATTTGTCATTGTTCAAGTACAAGTACAAGTACAACGAGATAAAGGCCCCAACATTTGCATTTGCATTTGCCAGGAGGGCAGCCATTACAGCATTACTCATTTTTGTAGGAACCCTATAGAGGATAGAGTTGTAAGGGGTGGAAATACTGGACCAGTTGCAGTACCGCAGGAAAACTAATGCCCCATGGTTGCCCAAGTGTCGGGAGGGGACGTGATGGGCTCAGAGTCATGTAGTGTCACCCAATTGAAGTGCCCCACAATAGAGATCGAGATTGGAGGTGTGAATGTAACTTGTCTATTGGACACTGGATCTATGGTGGGTACTATCACCCAAAAGTTTTTTGAGAAGTATTTATATGCCCACATTCATTCCCCCTTGCAGTCCTGTTCTTGGCTTCAGCTAAAGGCCGCTAATGGGCTGGAGATACCATATGTTGGCTATTTGGAGGTGGATGTCTGTCTTTTGGGTAAAGTTTTGCCTAAAATGGGTGTCTTGGTTACTAAAAGCACTGTTGCATGTACTCAGCATTTGTCTAAAAATGCCATTCCAGGCCTGGTGGGTATGAACATTATTTCACAGTGTTACCAAGAGTTGTTTATACAGCATGGACATTCTCTTTTTGAGGCAGTGGAGGTTCAGCGATCTGGTACCGCCTGGCAACAGGCCCTTGTTGAATATCAGCATTTAGAACATATTTTGAAGGATGGCAAGGTTGGTTTGGTTAGGGTTCAGCGGGGCCCTGCTATTCGGGTACCAGCAGGTGCCATGAAATTTGTTCCAGCATCACGTAACAATAGCTTAGGTTCTGCACTTTTGGCAGGGTTGTTGGAACCCGTATTGTTTGCAGATGGCCAGCTACTGGGTGACATCCTTATCCCTTCTGCCTTTTTGTGAGTAGAAAGGGGAGCTTTGCAGGTGCCAGTTGTAAATGTAGGTGACCAAGATAGGTGGCTTCAGCCCAAGATGCTTTTGGGAGAATTTCATGTGGTTCACCCAGTTTTTACTTCAGGGGTGGTACAGGTTTGTAGAGATGATCAGTGTCAGGTAGTTACAGTGCAGTCTGTGCAAGCAGATGATGACTCCAGCCTTAATTTTTCACATTTTAATTGGCCTTCTTTGTCTACGCCAGAACAATTGCAAGCTCAAGCACTGTTGAAAAAATATCAGAGTGTTTTTAGTGACCATGCTGGTGAATTAGGTTGTACTACACTGGTTCAGCATACTATTCCCTTGTCAGACCCAGTTCCAGTGCGGCAGCGTTATCGCCGCTTGCCCCCTCACAGTATGATCAAGTAAGAGCCCACATTCAAGAGCTGGTTGAACATAAAGTTGTATGGCCAAGCACTAGTCCGTATGCTTCCCCTATAATGGTTGTGCAGAAAAAGGATGGGACAATTCGCTTGTGTGTGGATTATCGGCAGCTTAATGCCAAGACTCATAAGGATGCTTTTCCTCTGCCGAGGATAGAGGAGTCATTGGATGCCTTAAGTGGAGCTAAATTGTTTAGCACGTTAGATTTGGCAAGCGGGTATAATCAGGTGCCGGTGGCAGAAGTGGACAGGGAAAAGACTGCTTTCTGTACACCATTTGGCCTATTTGAGTTTACTCGTATGCCTTTCGGATTATGTAATGCACCTAGCACCTTTCAGCGGTTGATGGAGAGAATATTTGGGGATCAAAGATTTCACTCCCTTTTGCTGTATCTAGATTACAGTCATATTTTCATCAGATTTTGAGCAGCATCTTCAATGGCTTGATATGGTGTTGGGTCACCTACAGGAACATTACCTAAACAAATGTAGCTTCTTCCAAACTAGAGTTGGCTATCTGGGGCATGTGATATATGCA
>BRDA01023718.1:0-26460 GCA_036984385.1 Crenuchus spilurus
CACTTCTGGTTAGATGCTAAACTACATTTCGTTGCATTGTACTTGTACATGTGTAATGACAATAAAGTTGAATCTAATCTAATCTAATCTAATCTACAGGGACTAGACAAGTTGTGTGCATTTGTCCTCAAACATGTACAAATCCCCTCGTGAAGACACTGAGGCTGTAGTTGATCTGTGTCGTGGGGTTCGCTGGGTGGACAGCACATCCTGTGTTGGTCACATCAAAGCTTTGTGGTGTTTCTGCCAACATCTTGTCCTTCCTCGTGATCAGCAGTATGTAAGACTGAGGTCACTGTCTCTCTCTCTCTCTTTCTCTAACAAAGCAGCGCTCATAGCGCATCTGATCTAACGCAGCTCAGAACAGTCAGACGCTTTCAACTTTCACAGCAGATATTATTATGAGGTTTAAAAACAGACAATACAGAATTATTTTTAGCAGTTATATGACTACAATGAAAATAAACTGATCCACCAACCTCAACAGAGTGTCCTTGGCTCAAAACCAATGTTTGGATTGTGTAGGAGGTTTGCAAGAGCCCCGTATCCCTCATAAGAATGAAGGAGCCCTGCAAAAATGAGAAAAAACTGAACTTGGTCCCCTGCAATAATTCAAATGTTATAAAGAAAAATACAGTAAAATGAAAATGTAAAATAAATAAATGCTCTGTCTATGGGAAAAATGCAGCATCTGCAGGGAAGTCTCTACATTAGGGGTGTTGTGTAAGGTCAGTACTTTCAGCAGTCTTTATTTAGTTAGTGAATATGGGGCTGGCCTGTCAGCATCCGTTTAAGCAAGTGAGCAGTAGAAAACACTGTGCATGTGCAACATGCTTTCAGTAATGAGCTGTGGGGCACACTAATGTTGGCCCCATGCTGGGAGCAGCCAATAAAAAATGAAAAATTTGCATACACGAGCTTATGTGAATATCGTTTATGGTATCAGTGTTGCTACGCAGCTTGTCACTGAAACATCACAGAAACTGCTAGCGAGGTAATATAATTAATCACGGTGACAATTTAATCAAAGATAAAAGTTAGATAACACATCAGTAAAAGCTTTATTTATTTTATTCATGACTGGAATGGATTGTATTTAGTTGCTTTGGTGACCAAAGTAAAGGCAGTACCATCAGTAAGTCTCCCGATAGTGGATGCATCTCACGGTTTGCTGTTTGTATTTAGTATTGCCCACTATAAAGATACTTATGATGTTTGGTGTGTAAACAGCTGTCCACTATAGTGACCATGCATGAAAATGCTAAAAATTTAATTGAAGAAAAAATGTAATACATTAAAATAGGCATCAACAGTAGTGATAACGTAAAAGCATTGCCTGGTGGGATCAGAGATCAGGTCGGTCGTGTAAAAGCATGAGATGCTTATAGGATTGTGCACTTTATTTAGCACAACTCCAAACATTACATCATTCTTTATTGATGAAGAACAAGATTAATAAAAAAAAAAAAATTCTGAGAGAGATTCTTACATCTGCCGCCTGAACTTTATCCTTTTGTTTTCTTCTGTAATACTGAGCAGCTTAACACTCGTGCAGAAGCGGATTGTCCCACATTTCAGTGACAAATTGTGTCAGAAGAGGTTCTGACGAAATCTGAGTCATGTACTGAGTGCGTACGGCTGGAACTGGATAAACATGCAAACTGCTGTTGATATACACTCACTGGCCACTTCATTAGGTACACTCATTTTAGCTCCACTGAGCATACAGGTGCACTTTGTACAGAATGTTTCTCTGTATACTTTCTGTTCTGTTCAGGAGCCCCACAGAACCACATGGATCATTCTCGGCACTGCAGTGACACTGACGTGGTGGTGGTGTGTTGGTGTGTGTTGCACTGGTATGGTTGAGTCCTTATGTTTGTAGCTTAACTAATGCAGCAGTCCCATCAGTGCAGCTCCTGAAGGCCTAACCAACGGGAGAGTTGTGACCTCTGTTTAAGTCATAGAAGGCCCTGAGGGTTCCCCAGTGTGTGTATATATATATATATATATATATATAGCATTGTGTGTTAGTATGTCGCATTATGGTCATTTACCAAATACACACAAATGTGCAGAAAACCAGGAAAAATCTCAATAATGTACATTTTTAGAATTCCATTTTTCAGGTCCTAATATATGAACGTTTTTGTGTTTGGAGGCTGATTATAACCTGCATTCAGTAAAGGAGACGGTGTAGTATGGAGACTGGCTCCAGTTTAACAAGCTCTACTCTTCAGCTCCGTCTCAGTCTCTGCTGATGCTCTGAAATATATCAGATATAATAATCATACAGCACCTTCTCATCAGTAAAACCTGACTGTCCGTCTCCATGTTCCACACAGCGCAGGTCAGTGAAGCTGTATTACAGGCTCTGTGTGAGCTGCACCGTGTCTAATAAACATATGAGGTCAGCAGCGTATGTACTCCCTGATGGACACAGGTGCTTCTCAGAGCATCGCTAACTGGAACATACATGTGTTCACATGTTTATTTTTACATCTTTTCAGGATGTGTGATGCCATATGTACTATATGTACATACCTTATGCAACTGTTTGTGCACACCTGGTTAAATGACATGTTATATTGTTCAAAATGCCATACATGTAAAGCAAATGTATATATGTGTGTGTAAACTTGAGGAGTGCAAGAGGAGATGGAAACAATGGGATCCAGAAAATGAGACTATTACAAGAAACATGGCCCGAGATGCGGCAAGGTCTCATAATAGGGGTGTTTAATATATATCTACAATAATATCTTAATTGCTGTGTAAACGTTGCATGAGCTGACGTTATCGAGTATGCTAACCACCAAAGAAAAACAACAATCAAATACCTCGACTCCATGCATTCAGTAGATCATGCTTTAGGAGAGACTGCGGTTTGGCATAGTTTAACCATGCGTTCACTCTGGCAGGTCACTCAAGTCCCCCCAAGTTTGTCTGTTTTGTGTGGTTTTGTGGCTACTCGCATAGCCGGTTAGCACGGATGCTAATCTAGTAAGCTACATTTGGAGCCATCGCTACTTTCCTCCACGCTTCTATTTCGACAAAGGATGTTGCACCTATAAAGAAAAAGGTCTTAAACTGACTAACATTGCCCTCGGTAGATTCAATTTTTAAAATTTAGCGCCGTTTTCAGGTGTTTTTCATCAAAGCAGACAGCACTTTTCATTGGTCGCGACTAACACACTAGTGATGGCCTCTTATGGCTTGATTCACTGAAAAGAGCCGACTCTTACACATCCCATGCTCTCCTCTCATTGGCTGTTTGTAACGTGTTTGCAGTCATTTAGCATCTTATGTTGTATGGGTATGTAGAAATGTTGAAATAAACAAATAAATAAAATAAATAAATAAATGTTCCAAAAAATTAGAATATCATGGAAAAGTTGATTAATTTCCAGAATTCCATTCAAAAATTTAAACTGTAATAGATTATAGATTCAGGGCCCACAATTTAAACGATTTCAAGTATTTGTTTATATTCACGTAATTTGGGCTTCCAGCTCATAAAACCCACGAAAACAGGATTTCAAAAAATTTGAATACTAAGACGTCCGTCGTTTGAAGTTTTAAAGTGGCCTTAACTTGTACCATAATACGGCCTTTGAAATCTAAGCAGGCCTCCACTAAACTGACCCTTTGTGAATTAACAAATGCTTTCTTACATAACAGAGCACACTGCCCAGTACTAATTATCATACTGCTGTACAATGGGCTTCTAAGTGCCATTTCATGGTGTCACATTCAGTTTAAGAATCTAACCAGTGATGACACTACACACTCATTAGCACCCCAGTCCACTACACACACACACACACTCACAATAGTGCTACAGAATATTATGCAATAACAATCTACCCTGTGTGTGTTATATATATGTAAGTATGTATAGTACCAGTCAAAAGTTTGGACACACCTTCTCATTCCAGACTATGAAGGAACACATAAGGAATCATGTAGTAAACTTAAAAGTGTTAAACAAACCAAAACATGTTTTAGATTTTACTTCAAAGTAGAGACACAACTGATGTCTCAAACACATTAAAAGGCAAGAAATGCAAGTCATGAGCTCTAGACAAGACACAGCTGTTAACTGAAAGGCATTCCAGGTGACTACCTCATAAAGCTGACTGAGAAAATGCCAAGAAAACTGAATCTAAGCAAGAGGTGCCTACTGTGAAGACTGTCAAATATAAACATGTTCTGGTTTGTTTACTCGTTTGTTTACTAAATAATTACAGATGTGTTTACTCTTTAGTATAGACTTTAGTATTAATCTACAATGCAGAACATTTTTAAATAATAAAAAACACTGAATGTGCAGAAGGTGTGTCAGTATTTTGTGTATATCATCCATCTGTAATGCTGATGGTGCCCTTAAGTAAAGCTCTGACACTGAGCATACTCTGAAGCATGTTCCAGTATGAACTTATTAATCAAAACTTCTCCTCTCCCGGGCTTACACGGCTGCCTCCGGGTAGAACTGGACCTTCAGCCGGATATTTGGAGCTCCAGCTTTAGGCTTTGTACTCTGTATTCAGGTGCTGTAAATAAGTCTTGTTGTAGAGCAGTGTCCGGCCTGCGTGTACCATGACCACTAACACCGGAGGCTTTTCCAACCGCTGACCTTTGGCCCAACAAACAAACAGCACAATATTTCTGCTCCCAGGGGCAGTTGCGACATTTGTTTTTGTTGAAATGTTGCAACCTTACGAGGCGTTTTCTTATTTACTGGCATAGTTTGAGCTCGGAATTTGGTTGAAGGTTGCAGAAATAAACAAAATCAATTATTATTGAAGCTGTAGTGATTATAATCAATCAAATGTTATGCAACCGTTTCATCCTGAATGCTGCTAATCTCCAAAACATGACATGGAAAGACGGGCACACATGAAATAGTGTCCTCAGCATCCAGTTTTGGTAAACAAATCTTCTGATGTACAATTTTAAAATTTTATTAATTTTATGACCCAAAAACAGTTAGAATTCATGTGAAAGTGGCAATTTTCTTTGTCTATTGGAATTAAAGCTACTTTAATTTGGGTACTGTGCCTTTAAGAATGATAACTGTAGCCTGAATTGGTGGAGCCAAACTGCTGTAGGCTGAATGGGTGGAGTTAAACTGCTGTAGGCTGAATGGGTGGAGCTAAACTGCTATGGGTTGAATGGGTGGAGCCAAACTTTAGGCTGAATAGGTGGCGCTAAACTGCTGTTGACTGAATGAGTGGAGCCAAACTGCTGTAGGCTGAATGGGTGGAGCTAAACTGCTATTGTCTGAATGGGCAGTGCAAAGTACTGTAGGCTAAATGGGTGGAGCTAAACTGCTGTAGACTGATTGGGTGGAGCTAAACTGTTGTAGGCTGAATGGGTGATGCTAAAGTGCTGTGGGTGGAGCTAAAGTGCAATAGGATGCATGGGCGGGGCTAGAGAAGTGCACATATTGAAAACAACAGCAGCCAAAACCTAGCTAGCTAATTGTTTGTGATTTATTTTTTAAAAGTAATGTTTGTCATTTATAACTAAAATTGATGCTGTTAATGGTTAAACATTTGCATATTTAGAAAAAAAAATGAATACTAGAAA
Organism: Crenuchus spilurus; assembly: GCA_036984385.1. Classification (NCBI taxonomy): domain Eukaryota; kingdom Metazoa; phylum Chordata; class Actinopteri; order Characiformes; family Crenuchidae; genus Crenuchus; species Crenuchus spilurus. The sequence continues at coordinate 5,593 of BRDA01023718.1, forward strand.
ACAAAGAGTCGTCTCTACTCTTACTATCGCAGGGCCAAAGTCATGGATGACTTCCAAATGGCTTTATAACAAACTTCGGGATATAAAACAGCCATTGTGTCACTGCACGGGAGTCGCAATTAAGAGTGTTCAGCTTGATTAACATGGAGCGATGGATTTGGAATTGGGAAGTGAGGGCTTTGGGCCTCATTGGGGAAACAAGAGGAGCCTCAGTGGGACTTAGTTCAGTTCACACGGAAAGGGCTTAGATTTGCCAGCTTTGGTGTTAATAAAACAATTATTAATAATTTAATAAACCGTTATTTTTTAAAACCAGCCTCCACAGTGGCAAGCAAAAAACCTTAGGAGGTACCAGACTCAATGTATGTATTTGGTTGTCAAATTAATTTAACTAGGAAAACATATAAATAATGACGAATTTAAATAATTGTATTAAATATTGAGATCCCATTCGGTTGCTGAAGTATCCATTTCAGGTTCAGGTCCAGAATTTGGCTAAGATAGTGTCTGCCCTGCGCCCTTTGAAGGGGTAAGTTCTCACCAAGACCCTGACCAGGATTAAGTCAATCACAGACAGGTATCACTACTGATTTTTGTGTTTGGCAGCATCTAAAGCTTGAGGCATCTTCTGGATTCTAGCGTTGAGTAAACAGCTCTGGATAAGATCTGCCAAATGCCTTAAATGTAAATTCTCTTAAGTGCCCTTAGGATAAAGATCCTAGAATCTAAAATGAGAAGCTCCTGCCAGTCTCTGGAGATCAGAACCTTTGTGTTCGTTTAGAGCAGAGGCCCACCTGAGACGGCCATGACCCGACTGGCTGTCGGTCTCGTTACAGGAGTTAGAGGAGCTCGGGGAATTAATGAGGCTGGCACGCTTTGTGAGAACCAGGAGTCATGAGTAAAGAGAGAGTCAAGTCCTTCCCGGCCACGCTAATGGAGACCAAGCCCAGGTGAAGTTAAGACTGGCCAGCCTTTGTCTTGAAGAACAGCCATCTTTGTGCCAAGTGCACAATGAACACTCCCGGGAGGTGTGAGGAGATAGACCGATGGGCACACAGAAGAGGATTAGCACAGCAAAAGGTGAGCAGGACAGAGCAGCTTGTTCTGTCCTTCCAGGAAGCACAAAAGGACCCTGTTCTCCTAAAAAGAGCAAGGCTGCATTTCTCATCCTCTCTCTCTCACACACATTATCCCTCATTCATTTACTCTAAACTCAGTGAATGAACATCAATTACCTATTTTATAGTGTGCCAGTTCAGTCGGGGCAGTCCTGCAGTGCAGATGTGATGCCATATTTGTTGGCATCCATCAATTACCTTCAACTTAATAATGATCAGGGTCACGATGCATCCCAAACCCCTTCACCAGGCACATGGCAGGGCATTACACTGTTCTAGCTTCACCCAGGATAGGGCACCAATCCATCGTTGGGCACACAAACTCCAAGACAATTTAGTTATGGGACTGACGATTTAACCCCAACAGTAGCCTCACTTTATTTGGTCCCGTTTCCTGGAACAAAGGAGGACTCATATTGTACAATATGAAGCACATGTATGCTGGTAGTCTGCCTTCATCTACATATGATTATAACCTCTGATCTCACCAACAATCACACCAACGTGAACCTGCTTCAAACACAGCTAAGCTCTTTTGCTAAAAGGACATTGTCCTGTTCCACAAATGAGTTCAGTGGTTTATGACTGCCCTTTTTTGTCTCCATTGAGACTATAAAAGCTGGCCTTATTATAATCGGTCACACGAGAGACAGTACAGAGCGCTTGTAAAAAATAAACCTCACAAACTCTCAACAATGGCCAAACTTTGACCTAGAATTCTTGCTTTTCTGTGAGGTTTATATGATGGATGGAAAACAATGTTCAGATGCACTCAAAAACAACTTTATTAGAAATCACTGCAAAGAGCTGTTGATTGTTAATAACAGTGGAATTAAAATGTAATGAGTGGTTGAAAGTTCTGTTGTCCAGTCTGAGGCCTCAGCTGTGGTAGGTGGTTGCTGTGGTGTAGAATTTGGTCGCTATGGTGTTGCTAGGGGGTTTGGAAGGTATTTCAGGTGATTAATAATGCATTTGTAGGTTGTTGCTAATGTGTTGCTAGGTGGTTGCTAAGGTATCAGAGGTGGCTACTAAGGTGTTGTTAGGTCGGTGCTATGACAGTTTTGGTGTTGCTATGTGATTTTTCAGGTGGTTGCTAAGGTGTTGCTCAGTGGTTGTTGTGGTAAGTTAGGTGGTTGCTAGAAGTGGTTTTTATGTCAGTTTGGTGGTTCTGGTGTTGCTAATTGGTTATTATGGTAAGTTAGATGATTGTGTGGAAGTTGCTAAGTTTTTATTATGGTAAATTAGGTGGTTGGTTGGATGTTGCTAAGCGGCTGTTATGGTAAGTCAGGTGGTTGTTTGAGTGTTGCTAAGTGATTATTATGGTACGTTAGTTACTGATTCTGATTCAGGTGATTGTAGGGGTGTTGCTACACAGTTTCTATGGTTAATTTGGTTGTTAAGGTGTTGCTCAGTGGTTGTTAAGGTAGGTGGTTGCAATGGTGTTGCTAAGCTGTTATTATGGTAAGTTAGGTGATTGTGTGGAAGTTGCTAAGTTTTTATTATGGTAAATTAAGTGGTTGGTTGGATGTTGCTAAGCGGTTGTTATGGTAAGTCAGGTGGTTGTTTGAGTGTTACTAAGTGATTATTATGGTACGTTAGTTACTGATTCTGATTCAGGTGATTGTGGGGGTGCTGCTAAACAGTTTCTATGGTTAATTAGGTGGTTGTTAAGATGTTGCTAAGTAGTTGCTATGCTTAGTTAAGTGGTTGTTAAGGTGTTGCTAATGGTTAGTTAGGTTGTTGTTAAAATGTTCCTAAGTGGTTGCTATGCTGTGGTAAACTTCTAAGTGAACTGTTTGTAGCATTGTTAAAAAGGCTAATCAAAACCCGTGTTTGACGGCAAGACATATCTTCAGGAAAATGTAGCCGACTTTAGAGTGGTGGTGAACTGCACAAATATGTATTTGTAGTATTTTTTTTGTTTGTTTGTTTGTTTACATATTCCACCTCTATGTAAAGCGTCCTTGGGTTTCTTGAAAGGCGCTATATAAATGGAAATTATTATTATTATTATTATATTATTAGTATTTAGCTTTTTGCTAACAGCTGATAATGTACAGTATTATTTAATCTGGCTCTTATTAGCTTTCACATTAGCATTCATAAAAATCCATGACCCTCAGGCTATCCTGCTGTTGACAGAACAAAGAAACGTAACTCTCTTATGCTGAAGTCCAGTTTCACCAGCGCTAGCCGTTTAGCTGATCTGCAGGACTATTTCCTTCCTTAGATGGAACAAAAGGTCCAGACTAGCGGCTAAATGTGGTGTTCCTCACTTTTCCTGTGCTGATGGAAACAACAAGTTCCTCATTTGTTCAGAGAAAATGCTTAAAAGCTGTACATGCAAAACTGCTGCTAATACCACAAAGCTTTTAGCGTGTACTGTAGCGTCAGCATCGGTACCAGCCACTGACGTGGCTCATCAAAATAAAAAGAAAACCACTATGACATTGTGGTGGCGTTCAGGTGTGCTTATGTCATAAATACGATATTATAATATGACTCATTCAGCAACGATGTATCAAGGAAATGTACAGGAACTAGTACCAACAGCAATTCCACTTTAGTACTGTATAAAGTGATGACGGCCTTGGATTGCACCATATTAATGCCATCAGGTCACCATAGTAGTAAGGAGTTCTGCTCAGTGTTGACACCCCTATAAGGTAAGCATGAGCTGGAAAGCTGTGCATTGAGATTTGAGGGTGATATTTTGCACTAAAACCAAATGAAATGCACTGTCATCTGAGCTGTCGTCACTATTCTGCTTCTAGGTGTGGCCACTCAGCAGATCTGGGTTTACTGTCACTTTTAGACCAAATCCTGCTGTGTTCAGCATTGTAGTCTTTGTCCTGACATCATTTTTAAGAGGTTGTAAAAGTGTAATGACTATTTTATGGCTGTTCCAAGTGAAAGCTGTCGGAACTGTAATCTAGATAGTTTATCCTAGATTAGAACCGACTTCAGGTCACGTGGGGTCACCGTAAGTTTGCATAGGTCACTTAAAATGTGGTATATTGATTTTAAAGCATCTAAAAGTAAACTTTTTTAATGTTTTTGTCTTTTAAGTCATACTTGAAACTAATACAATGCATAAAATGTAGGATAGAGGCCATTTCAATGCCATTTAGTTGATTAAATCTATACATATTAGGGATGTTACTATTAATTATATGAATAATAAAGAAATCTATCAATGTTTAAAGGACACATTTAAAAACTACAAAACTGCAAAATAATTAACTGCAAAAATGTAAAAAAAAATTAAAGTCTATAAAAAGTTTTTATACACTGTAGGAAAGATTGATGAATCATTCCATAAGATCTCATTAATATCTCAGCAGTTTCTCCAATGCAACAATGAGATCTGATGGAGCTGAGATCTGATATTTCTCTTGAGCTCAAAAAGTTCTCATCTATGACAAGAAGTATCTCATTTTGTCTCGCGGAATTTTGGAGGATTTACTACGTCTGCTGTGCCACCCTGTTATCTCAGAGGTTTTTGTAGTCCCAGGCGGTGCTTATTGCTCTTGGAGACAGATTGAGACGCTTTATGAGAAACTTTCTCATATGTGTCTCTAACCACCTCCGTCTTTGGTTTGGGTGATGAGATTACTATACGTCCGTGAGACACACTGTACCCCGTTCACATTTGTACTTTGTGCTGACCACTTATAACCGGATCAGTCAGGACTCATGTTAATGCGAGAATAAACGAGGCCAAAGAGCAGCATTTGAGTAATAAAGTGAGATAACAGCCCTACTTCTGACACCTTTAATATCTGGAGGAATCTTCAGTCACAGCTGCTGTATCATGGCGTGGACAGATGAGCTCATCTCTCTCAGACTGAGCTCTGTCTCGACGTAAGCAGACAGACAGCTGTGAGAAAGATTACAGTCTTACTGAGTTTCTAATCATCTCTAAAACTTCTATTCAGTAATGACGTCAGGGGTTCTCCACCTCCAGTTGTTCCTTTGACGGATTAAGAGGTTTTTGGTTGGGGATGTCATGACTACGCAATTAAATAAATGTATAGACTGATGATGAATTGAAGTGAAATTTTTTTGCCAAATCTGATAATTATATATAAAAGGTCAACACCCATGTGTTTGTCACTCACTCACGCATTCGTCATTCCGGCTTTGTTTCTCATTGCTTGAGCATCACACTGCACATTTAAATATAATAACACTCAAAACAAACGAAAACACATCACACTAAAGAGGCGGCGCACAGCGCTTCCGCCTGAACACAAGTGAGAAAACCATTAGCGGCCGAGAACGGATTTACAAAACAAAGGCTGCAGCTGGACCACACCAGCACACTCTAAAACAGAGCGTAAACCTCGCCACTGCACTCATTCTCCCCAGCTGTGGCTTATAGTTTTATTTGTTTTTGTTTTTGGGTTGCTTTTTATGTTATATTTTGGGTCAGTCCCATAACATTTCAGTGATAACAGAACATAAAACACAAAGGAACCTAATGGCCTTCAGTAGTCTGGATAATGCTAGTTAAGTGTCATCTTATGACATAACATTAATATTGTCTTCAGTTTAGGTTTTATCAAACAAAAATTAGAAATATTTTAACCAGAATATCATAGTGTATAAAGTTAGCTTGCTTAATTTATATTTGTTTTGGACATATTGGTAGTTAGCTTTAACTTCTCAGCTATCTTTGCTGCTACGCTAGTTTGCTATCTGGGTAAGTAGCTAGCTAGCTGGCTAATAATGGCAGTAGTTCATTTTCTGCAGGCGTGCTTTCCACAACCAATTTGTGCTTTTATAACCATATATATTTATGTGTTTAATATAGACTGACAGACACCATCAACAAACTGTTTACAGAAATGATTGAAAAAGAGAAAACAGTAAAAAGAAACTCTAAATCTGTTTTGGGAGAGGATATAGTGGAGCAGGAGGAAGTTCCAAATATTAAAGTGTATCATTATAATGCTTCACGTAATATTTAATGTGCTTGACCTGCTTTAATTTTTCATAAGGTTCATTGGGCAACACTAACACCATCCAAAGAAAATAGATTATGCATCAATATTTAACAGCAATTAGTTGCTAGCTAAGTTAGCATGTTTTAGCATTTCATGTTTGTGTCAAATATTTACACTACTGGTGAAAAATTTTAGAACACTCCAATTTTTCCAGTTTGTTATTGAAAATGATTGAGTTTGATATCTCATTGCACTCTGAAATGAAAGCATAGGAGTTAAGAACTAAGAAGTCATCGACTCAATTTATAGACCAAAATGTATCTAAACTTTGGACTCATCAAAGTTTCCAGTTTTGGCAGATTTAGCAGCTGAACACACTCGTGGCATTATTTCTACAATAGAAATCAAATTTATATATATATTTATGTAAATACTGTATATAACATTTTAATATATATTTATAATATTCTTCAGACAGTTCTTCACTAATCTGCTGCAGAACGTCACATAAATGTTGTCATTTGTAGGTTTGCTTTGCTTTTCACTTCATCACAAATCAGCTGGATGGGGTTTAAGTCTGGAGACTGTGCTCCGCTCCATGTTTTCAAGCTGACCATCTTGTTTTTTTCCTGAGGTAGTTCTGGCAGAGCTTGGCATTGTTTTTGGGTCATTATCTTGCTGTAGGATGAACCCTTGACCAACTAGGCACACCAGAAACGTTCTAAAACTTTTGACCGGTAGTGTACATGTGCCCATACAGCAGTGTTTAAAGGGGAATTGTACATATTTTTAACATTTCTGTATAATTCAGTGGTTTAGATGTAACCAAAACCATTCAGAGTGGTTTGATGTGGAATCTGAACCAGATGTCTAAAGAGTAACAAAACAGTCTGAAAGACTTTGTTTACATCTCAATAACTTAATTATGCAGAAACTTAGGAAAACTGTGCTGTATATTATATTGAGTTCCTTTTAAAATGAACATATTTTCCCTCTTTCATTTTCTGTTTTTTTATTTTAAAAAATGTATTCAGATTATTTTATGATCTCTTCATATAATTTGGGGGAATAAAAGTACTTGGATAGTGAAATGCCTAAAAATACTGCAGAGTCATTCTGCCCTCTTATGTGGTGTTTTGGGTGTAATTGAAAGCAGATTTGCTGAGAATTTCCCCCAAATGTTTTCCATGTCCTGGAGAAACCAGAAAGAAATGTGAAATTGTGAAGCTTTTGCTTTTGGGTGAATACAGCAAAAATAAACAATGTTCTGTATGTTAATGTTTCCAAATTCAGTTAGCACTCAGTTAATGCATCATGCCCTAACACTAACTAACCCAAAACTAAAATATTTTAGCCCAGAGCTAACAAACTAACCCAAAATTAATAGTTTACCCAGAGCTAACACACCAACCCCAAGCAAGTATCGTAGACCAGAGCTAACAACTATAATGTTCACGCAAACCCAAAACGAAAATATTAGCTCTGAGCAAACTTGCTAACCCAAACCTAAAATTTTAGCTCAGACCTAACACACTAAACCAAAAGCCAACATGCTAATGCACACATAAAATATTAGCCCATAAGTAAAGTATTAAACATGAGCTAACACATGAAGCCAAAACAAAAATGTTATCCCTGAGCTAATATGCTAACCTAAAACTAAAATGTTAGCATATAGTTAGTACACTAAGCCAAAATTGAAATGTTAGCTCAGAGATAGCATGCTAATCCAAAACTCAAATGTAAATATATCCACAAAATGAGTTAGTGATACGCTGAAATTCTAGCTCTGAGCTTATACTTAGCCACAGAATTGAAATGAATTGCTATTTTACACTTATCACTCATTTATTGAGTATGTATGACTGGCAGACACCTGATTTTGTGCTAAAATCCAGGTGTGAAAATGACCCGTTATTTTAGAGTCTCTGATTATATCCTGTTACCAAACTGATCCTATTGCAGAAGATGCAATTCTGCTCTTCTGATAGAAGTAACTTGCGTCAGTCCCGAGCTTGTGTGGTCTGATTACTCGTTCAGGATTAAGCCATTGATTGCAGCGATGACGATCTTCTCTGTGGGTTTTCTCCACATTCTCTTGTCCCCTCTCACTCCCCTTTTACCCCAGACTCTGGGTCTTATTAAGACTGTGTATTAGATGTAAATCCAACCACTCTGTTTGAGGGAAAATAAAGGATTTGTTGGGATTAGGCCAGAGTAGCAGACCAGTGGTACCAAGAGAGATGCTCCAATGTACCATCAGCATTTAATTTCAAGCGATTTTGCTGCATAATGAAAATAAGTTTTCATTTTGTTGACTTGAATTATCTCTTGAAAGTCTAGAATTTATCAGACTGTGGTTTTCTGTGTGATTTTTTATGGATGTGAAAGCTGAACAATAAAGAAGCAAGACAATAAGAATACTGATACCTTGAACAGATAAATGGATCTGCACCAAATCGAAGCTGTATAGTACATAGAAGGTATCGACAGGTTGACCATGAATGTTGTATGATGATGTATCAACATCTATCCACACGAACATGTACAGTGTGTTATATCATTCTCACACAGGCCAGAAGTGCTCCAGTATCTAGTGTTCATTTCATCCCGCTGGGGAGCTGATGTACTTCCTGCTCCACTGACTACATCAAACCACTGGATCTGATCTGCCTTCAGCTCTACCAGGCTTCACGCTTCAGTCCTCATCAGAGCCTCTCATTCAGGTACAAACAGCAGAATATCATGTTCACAGCTTTGTGCACAGGAGCTATTCACTTCTAAACCTTCCACAGTATTATATGAGCACTAAGGGTGGGCGATAAATCAACCATACAGTATCACGATACATCCTGACACGATATTTTTTCATGATACTTTTCACAATATTTCGTTTTTTGATTGAAACAAGGAAAACAGTAAAGAAGATCAAGATCTTCTTTATGTCTCATTGGTTTCTCCTAGAATCACAAATGAGACTTCAGCTTAAGTCTCAGATCTGCTGCTGAGGTGAGAAAAAGACCTCAGCATTCTGCTCCTCTTGAGCTTTAGTGCAGATATCGGTCAGATAAGCTCAATATCATGACTCTTAAAGAGGAAATGAACCCCAAATAGTCAAAATCTCCCATCATCAGTACAAGATCTTTGGGGAAAAATTTATAGAACTCTGGACAGAAATAAATGTGACATTGCAGAAGCTTGTGGAAATGATGCCACATAGAATGTGTTCAGTAAAGAAAGCTAAAGGTGGTCCAACAAAATATTCGTGTGTGACCTTTTTCTTGCCCAGGCAGTGTATATATGTATCTGAAAAAGTTTGGGCACCCCTGTTAAAATGCCAGATTTTTGTCGACTTAATCATTTCAAAACGTTTCCCATCTTTAATGTGACCCATGATTTATTCAACTAAGTTGTAAAAAATGATCCATTTAGTGATGTCACAATAATCCATTTACAATGTATTTACATATAGCTGCCCAGTCTGCATTTAACAGTTTAGCCCCACCCCTTTGCAACTGAAGTTATAAGGAGTGTTTCAGCCTGGAGTGTTTTTTGTCACAGCAGTCAATTCAGGGGAGCCAATGAGAACAGAGATCATTTACATATATCAGGTTTAAAAGTACAACCTGTTGGAAAATTGTTGAAAGTTTTAATACATAATTCCAGACAAATCATAAGTAGTAAAATAAGAATATGGGCCTTATAATTTAATGAAGAATAGAAAAAAAATGAACAGAAAGATTGACAGAGACGACTGGTTCTAGTTACATACAAGTTTCAGGCAAGTATGTGATGACTTAGGCTTTAGTTAGCACCGTACTAATTGTACGTTTCCATAATGTAGTAGCTACTGTAGCCTCGTAGCAGCAGAGTGAGCTGAGAAGTGGAACACCATGTTCTCCTGCACGAGACGCTGCATTGTTACTGTGTACCCGAGTCCCTGAACACGCAGATCCCACCCGACCTTCGTTTAAAATTCCCCAGCAGGCGAGAGAGGGGGAAGAAAAGGGGCATTTAGTCTAAAGGACGGGGGTAAGGGGTGGGGGGATGTTAATTTGGAACAGACAAAGTGTTATGCAACGTAATTATAAAGGAAATGCTGGTGGGAACGTAAACAAGATGCGGCGTAGCATCACTAACTAACATATTAAATCCCAGAGAAAAATGTATTGCTCATTTGTTGCTCTTTGACGGCTCATGAGACTTAATGGAGATTCTCCTAAAACGATTTTGGAAAAGAATGAAATAAGATGTGATGCTTCCAGTGTGTGCTTCTGTAGGTTAGAACTCAAGCTGAGATTCTGGAATTACTAACAAAAGTCAGCAACAGAAGTCAATAGTCACCTAAATATTCCAGTCATTTGTGTGAAAATACATCACCTGGACCTGCTCAAACCTCCTCCAGATATATATAAATACAGCACCAGTCAAAGGTTTGGACACACCTTCATTCAATGTGTTTCCTACACTGTAAATAAACACTGAGGTCATTCAGATGAATCATGTAGTAAACTTAAAAGTGATAAACAAACCAAAACATGTTTTAGATTTTACTTTAAAGTAAACACACAACTGATGTCTCAAACACATTAAGAGGCAAGAAATGCAAGTCATGAGCTCTTGACAAGACACAGCTGTTAACTGAAAGCCATTCCAGGTGACTACCTCATAAAGCTGATGCAAAGATGTCCAAACTTTTGACTGGTACTGTATGTGTGTGTGTGTGTGTGTGTATCACTGAGCCTAGAGTCATTTAGCCCCACCCATTTAGCATCCATTCATGTAGCCTTACCTGTACAGCCTATGGCAGTTTAGCCCCGCCCACAAAACCCTGCCCATGAAGCAGTTTAGACCAGAACAGAGATGATTATATCAGTCTTAAAGGTACAGTAACTAAAACAGCCTGTTTAATTAACCAGGTAAAGATTAGAAAATGATCATGAACATCAGTTATGACTGTTTTTAGTACATAAACACACACTAACAGCAAAAGTGGAGGAAAAGGAAACAGATTATATTCATAGTCCAGCCTGTTGCTTTTGTCTAACCAGCTGGAGCTCCATCAGTGTGTGTGTGTGTGTGTGTGTGTGTGTGTGTGTGTGTGTGTGTGTGTGTGTGTGTGTAATTGAGCATGCTATAGTTGTCTCAGCAAGGTTGGGCTCCCGTTTGTCCCCCTGAGGAAAAACAACTGCTCCAGCAGCCGCTGGGGGACGCGCCCACCCGTCCTGTTTACACTCAGCTGATGCTCCTCAGGAGACTGAAGACCCCTGGGCTTATTGTTGTTTTAATGCACATTTACTGTTTACTGACTTAGCGTGACTTATTAATAGACAAAAGCAGAAAGCGTAGCCTCTACAAAGTGTATATTACATGTATTATATTAACATAAACTGGGCACTAATGTGTAGAAACAGTGGATTCTGTGTTAATGTATATACGTTTCGGGTACCACTGTTATACCGTTGGGAGGCAGTCAATGTATTAGATGTCCATTCTCTACACATCTTCACTACAGCAGCTCTACATCCAGCAATGTTAATGGTTTCTGAGATGCTGCCACCACCATGCTTCACCTGGTACCCTGTTAGTCCGTTTAGACATCAGTCACATCACGTCCTTCTATGTAGAACCATATAAACTCATGGTTAAAGGGTTCTTCAGAATGGTGATGAAGGTTCTGACGTTTCAAGCCGTTTTTTGTTTTAACGTTGATCATTATCCCACAGTTAATTTTGACCACGCAATCTGATTGGCTGAGAGATGCTCTAGGAGTGCTGATGGCGGAGTAATACTTAAAGAGCTTCTGCGACATCAGGACTCCTACACTATTACACTGCAAAAAAGCACCTAAAACTAGACTTAAGTCCTTATATTAAGCAAAAAAAGTCTGCCAATAGGGTTAGCAAATTTTGCTTAGTAAGATTTCTTAAAATAAACAAAATAATCGTACATTTGCAGTGCTTTTTAAAAAAATCTCTGCAGAGAAAAAATGCAAAATTTATTGCCTTAAATATGTTAATTTTAGTTGCTAGGGTTTTGTTTTTTGCAGTGTAAAAAAGATTGTTCTACAAGGGTTCTTATATTTATATTATTATTATACTTATATTATTCTAAACAGAACATTTTTGAAAATGGTTCTATAAAGCCCCAAAAATGGTTCTGCTATTGTTACGATGTCAAGCTTATAATAATAGTATTTTTAGTGCGGTATAGAGCCATTTTCAAAAGGCTTCTGTGTAGAAATATCTACACTTTCCTCATCAAAAGAACCCTTTTGAGTGTTCGTGGTTCTACATAGAACCATTTTCTTCAAGAACCATCTTTTTGAATAGTGTATGTGAGGTGAGAACAGATGATCCACCTCACAGCCTCCCACACACAGCGAGAACTCTGAGCTCAGCACCAACCAGAACAGTCATAACACTGCCAGACCACACAACCCTGTTAGCATCTATCACAGTAGTCACCCAGATACCACCAGTACACAGCATCAGGACCAGCAGTAGAACTTCTCAACATCCAGCAGCTTACGGCAGAGGAACTGAAGCTAGTACGGCTCTGTTCTCCTCTGGTTTGGATCTGAGCTGTGATATATGAGCTGTTTTTGGTGATTTTTGTCTGAATCCCTTTCTGCAGCATGCGTGACTGGATGCTGATGAGTTAATGTCTATCCACACATGCTGTGTCATCCCTGTCCAATTGTCGTGACACACAAACACGAGTAAAGTTATGAGTGTCATTAGCTGTACTCTCACTAACGGACCACACGCCCTGTATTTAAAACACATGCTGCTCCCGTTAAGATAAAAACCAGGAGGATAAACATGCAAAGAGTTCAAATATATGGCTTTATAGACGAGAAGCTTTTAAGTCCTCTCAGCTGCAGGTCTTGTGACACTCAAAAAAGACCGACTTTACTGTTTCAGCTCCATACAGCTGACCGTTAACCCTTTAACATCACAAACAAGGCCACTCTCCTTTAATGTCCTCACTCCTGAATGCAAGGGTTTTGAGGAAGTGTCAAAAGAGTGGATGTACAACAAAGTGTCCAGCGACTGGATATGCAAGATAGGGGTTTCTAATAAAGTGGCCATTGAGACGAAGTACAGTGAAGGCAGCTGCAGTAAAACTGAACGGTTTTAATTTTGAATAAATAGGTTTTATTCATAAAAAAGGAATACTGTTGGAAATCACAGAGCATCTAATTGTTAAAAGTGGTCAGTTTTAGTTCTTTTGCCTGTTAGAAGTGGTCAGTTTCAGAGCTTCGTTACTGCAGTAAAACTGAATGCTTTAAATTTTGAGTAAATAGGTTTTATTCCTAAAAAAAAAGGAATACTGTTGGAAATCACAGAGCTCCTAATTGTTAAAAGTGGTCAGTTTTAGATCTTTTGCCTGTTAGAAGTGGTCAGTTTCAGAGCTTCGTTACTGGAGTAAAACTGAATGCTTTAAATTTTGAGTAAATAGGTTTTATTCCTAAAAAAAGGAATACTGTTGGAAGTCACAGAGCTTCTAATTGTTAAAAGTGGTCAGTTTTAGTTCTTTTGCCTGTTAGAAGTGGTCAGTTTCAGAGCTTCCTAACTGCAGTAAAACTGAATGCTTTAAATTTTGAATAAATAAGTTTTATTCCTAAAAAAAAAAAGGAATACTGTTGGAAATCACAGAGCTCCTAATTGTTAAAAGTGGTCAGTTTTAGATCTTTTGCCTGTTAGAAGTGGACCATTTCAGAGCTTCGTAGCTGGAGTAAAACTGAATGCTTTTAATTTTGAGTAAGGGGTTTTATTCCTAAAAAAGGAATACTGTTAGAAATCACAAAGCTTCTCATTGTTAAAAGTGGTCAGTTTTAGATCTTTTACCTGTTAGAAGTGGTCAGTTTTAGATTGTTTCCATTAGATGTGATAAGTTTGAGATCTTTTGCCTGTTAGAAGTGGTCCGTTTTAGAGCACACTCAGAAGTGGTCAGTTTTAGATCTTTTCTGTTAGATGTGATCAGTTTTAGATTTTTTTTGTCTTTTAGAAGTGGTCAGTGTTAGAGCTTCTTGTGGTTAGAAATGGTTTTTTTATAGCTTAGTATTACAAGTGTTAATTTTAGAGCTTCTCATTGTTAGAAGAGCTAAGTTTTATAGCTTATTGTTAGAAATAGTTCATTTTAGAGCTTATCAGTGGTAAAAATGGTCAGTTTTAGAACTTCTCAGTTAGAAATGCTCAGTTTTAGAGCTTCTCATTGTTACAATGGATCACTTTTAAATGTTTTCCTTGTTAGAAGTGTTTTTAGAGTTTTTTGTTGTTAGAAATGGTTGGTTTAATAGCTCACTGTTAGAAGTGGTCAGTTTGAGAGTTTCTTAGAGATTAAAATGATCAGTTTTAAAGTTTCTCCTTGTTAGATGTGATTAGTTTTAGATCTGTTCCCTGGTAAAGTAGCTGGTGTTAGACTTTCTCATGGTTAGAACAGGTTGGTTTTAGGTCACCATGCTGTTAAAATGGTCTGTTTAAAGCTGTTAGAAATGCTCAGATACATTTGGAGGGGAATTCTCTGCTGTTTCTGCTGCTCTGCTCTCAGTGTGATGCTGTCTCGCTGTTACAGGATTATACCCAGCTGTAGTCTGAGCTCTCTGAGCTACATCTGCAGCCTCCAACTGCTCTTCAGTGACTGTTATTCCCAACACCTGCTCGTCTGTGTTCTATAATGTATTTATTTATTGTACGTAGTGTGGTTTCATTTATTTCTTTGATGGTGAAAATCAAAACCTGATCTCTACCTCAAGCCCTTGGAGCTTCAGACATGGTTCACACTGATCTTCCGTCCTTTAAGACGTCAGAAACTGACCACTGATAATAGACAAGAGGATGGAAAGACATCTATAAACAAACAGATGATCTACAGTTTCTAAATGAACACCAGCAAAGTGGAGCTGTAAGAGAGGAGGTTCTGATAAAGTGGGTGGAGCTACACAAGAGGACGTTCTGATCATATTGACAGTGGGTGGAGCTACAAGAGAGCTGTTTCTGATCAAGTGGACAGTGGGTGGAGCTATAACAGTCATTTAAGATCAAGTGGACAGTGGGTGGAGCTATAAGGGAGCAGTTTGTGATAAAGTGAACAGTGGGTGGAGCTATAAGGGAGCAGTTTGTGATAAAGTGCACAGTGGGTGGAGCTATAAGAGAGCAGATTGTGATAAAGTGGACAGTGGGTGGAGCTATAAGAGAGCAGATTGTGATAAAGTGGACAGTGGGTGGAGCTACAGGAGATTAGTTTCTGATAAAGTGGACAGTGGGTGGAGCTATAAGAGAGGAGTTTCTGATAAAGTGGACAGTGGCTGGAGCTACAGGAGATTAGTTTCTGATAAAGTGGACAGTGGGTGGAGCTATAAGAGAGGAGTTTCTGATAAAGTGGACAGTGGGTGGAGCTATAAGAGAGCAGTTTGTGATAAAGTGTTTGGTGTTGAGATGGAGTGTTGTGTAACTGGCATATATAGTGATTGTTAGTCTCTATTGTAAGTCAAGGGAACCGAACGGCGTGTGATCTTTCTGCTGTCTTGCAGAAATGCTGTGACATTAAGATGAAAGCTCACAGCATCTTGATAATGCTGCTGTCATTAGCCGTGCCAGCTAACTGTTATGATGCACTGCTGTGAGCTTTGCTCTGGGCTAGTTTCTCTGCTCCATTTTTTGCTGCATATCTGACTATTTCTTCTTTCCTCACTGGTTGCATAACCATGCTTGTGTATTTCTTTCCCCTCCGTACTAGAACCAACTCGGTCCAGCCTGTACATTCCGGTGGTTGCCGTGGCAACCGTGCCGCATCCCTCCCGTCTCCTTCCACCTCTTCTTTGTGTTGAGTGTCTAGCCTCCAAGCCCGTGTTACACAAGGGTTACACGTTAATGCAGGAAAATAATAAAATGATCATAAAGAAGACAAAAACACAATAAAACAGTCATATATCAGTCGTCTGTACTGGTGCAGGACAGTGATGCGACTAAAGAGGATGCAGATAAGGTGACCTTATGGCTGTGAAGTATTACATAAGCATGCACCTATGTACATATTGTATAATTATACTGGGAAAATGCACCATGCATCATTTCTGCACGTGCTGCAGCTCACTTTAGGTTGCTTCGGCCTGCGATGATGGTAGAGCATGAGTGGAATAACTGGGTCAGCAGCCTTGAAGGGCTTTTCTCTGCATGATTCATGGACAAAAAGTCCATATTGTGCCTACAAATCTCAAATTCAGCTGGTGCAACAATGCATTCATTGTTATTTGTTCCAAAATAAGATATATTCATTACTTCAGACTCACTCAGCATCTTATTAAAGGCTTACTTCATTCAAAATTCAATGTAGCAGCACCTTGTAGATCAACCAAGACAACGTTAGCTTGATTTTGGTACTGTTCCTTTAAGACAGATTTATGTAAATGAGCTCTGTTCTGATTGGCTGTCCCGTATTGTGCTCTTTCCAGTGAGAGTCCAGGCTAAAACAACAAGGCTATAACAATGATGCATAGACTATGGAGACGTACAATGACCAACAAGGACTGTAACGCACAAGGAAACATATCAGACATAATCAAGCCAGACCATTGAACACAAGACTCGGGTGCTGGCAATAACGAGGGCATGATGTGAACGTAAACAAAGAGCACGTGGGGACAGGACGGCACATGGAAAACGTAAACAAAGAGCACGTGGGGACAGGATGGCACGTGGAAAACGTAAACAAAGAGCACTTGGGGACAGGACGGCACATGGAAAACGTAAACAAAGAGCACGTGGGGACAGGACGGCACATGGAAAACGTAAACAAAGAGCACGTGGGGACAGGATGGCACATGGAAAACGTAAA
This sequence comes from Crenuchus spilurus, assembly GCA_036984385.1. Lineage (NCBI taxonomy): Eukaryota > Metazoa > Chordata > Actinopteri > Characiformes > Crenuchidae > Crenuchus > Crenuchus spilurus. The sequence goes on from BRDA01023718.1 coordinate 22,502, forward strand.
CAAAGAGCACGTGGACAGGAACAAGACGGGGCCTTGACGGAAGGTTTCACAAATATTCAGTGATGTTCAATAATTTACTTCTTTAAAAGATTACCTTAAAATTTCCCTCTAAAACCCCTCAAGTCTACATTTTATTTTAGTCACTCTAATAGACCTTTCTATTCAGTACTAGTGCATCTCCAAACATTAGAAAATGATGAAAATGTTCATAATTGACTTCTAAAAGGTAAATTGTCATATATTGTATATTTATTACACGTAAAATGACATGATGTGTCTCCCTAGTATTGTATAAAAGTAATAAAAACATGCTGAGTTATATTAAAAAGCTGTAGTCATAGTGATCGACATTAAAACAAAAAAAAAACTTAAAATATATCATAATATATTATATTTTACATGTAATGATTATAAAATATAAAGCAGATTACCTTGAACACAAATTAAATGTTTAATATTTTTTAGATGCACAAGTATATTTTTAGTCTTATGACTATTTTTACTGTTTTTAGCATCTAAATTTGACAGAGTTTTTGAGTTTTTGACTGTTTTAGTCCTTGTAATTGCAGAACATGAGGCGTTTTTGCTTGTCAGTGTTATTTTATAGACTCAAAGAGAACATCAACAACCTTCCCTGTTGATTCTTAGCTTTGACCTTTGTTTAGAGGCACTCCCAAACTTCTAAACGTATAAAACCAGACAGATCAGGCTTGTGAACATGCACAATGGCTTTATTTTGAAGCCACACACGTGACGTTATGTGATTAGACTGTTTCCTCATGGACTTGCTGCTCTTCTTCCAGGATCTGGATGCCAACACCGTTCTAATTTGTGATTGGTCCGCTGATGTTAATCAGCCAATCAGAAGGCCGGGTGAGTTTTCAGCACTTCAGGCCATGGGAATGTAGGTGAAAGGTCTCAACGTAAACTTGTGAACCCAGCCCCCATGGCACAGGGCCACTCAAGCAGGATAAATATTTTTGTCCTGTTGCAGTGTGGATGTTCTGAGCACTTCTTCCAGAGAAAGAGAGGACACGGTTGTGGTACTGGGACACTTTCCAAGCCAAAGAAATCTGCCTCGCCTTGTTTACGTGCTTCACAGTGAAAAAAGGACTCAGATAAAGTCAAAGTCTGAGATTTGGCTAAAAAAAGTCCACACTCAGCATTATGGAACAGCTGATGTTGTCTCACTTTGCCTCGTGCTGTGTTCCGCTCTCTGATTGGGAAGTGCTGCTTGTTTGGTTTTATAGTTTCTGGTCCACTTTTTGTGTTTTTTGCCTTTATATGACGTGATTAAGTTTGACCTCACATGACACAGTGGCCATGCTGACTGGATTAAGCCTGCTGTAGTGTTTAAGCAGTAGTGTCCTTAATCACCTTCTGTAGAGAAACTTATCAGCTTAGAATTTTAACAATGGTGGTTATAGGAACCAGACGTCACAATGTTCTACAACACAAATGTCTCAATTTTCTTTACTTTCCAAACCCGCCGGTGAGCCTACACATGTGTACTGAGTTTTATATGCAGTGCTGATGTTGGAATAGTGACAAATCTAAAAAAAATAAAGTGTCACCGGGGACTAATACATCATGAACGGATTTTAAAAACTACTAAAATAAAACAATGTGTCAAAAATCAGGCATTGTATTAATAACCATTTCATCTAATAATGTTCTGTGAGGTGGCTTTTACTGGCTTTGGATGTCTGGTTCCTATCAAAATCACTGTTAACTCTTCTGATTCTGTAACAGGCCATTTCAGAACACCCCGAATGACAGATTAACCACATATTTTGGAAAATCTGTGGAATTCCCCATTTATGCATACTTATAGAGAGAATCATAGTTCTAATACAACACTAAAGAAACATACATCAGACTGGATATTTGGGTTAAGGATGAAATTGTGTAAACTAGAAAATAGTATTTCCTGAAGGTAACACTGAATGGTTGCACAGCTAATTGTTGCACAGCTTGGTCATTGTGATGGTTTCCAGTAAGGTTGCTATGAAATTGCTAAATGGTTGCTAGCTGGTTGCTATGGTTTTGCTAGGTGGTTGCTATGGGGTGGCTGTTTTTGCCAATTGCTTGCTGTGGTATTGCATTCAATTGCTATTGTGTTGCTTGGTTGTTGCTATGGTTTCTTATGAGGTTGCTGTGGAGTTGCTAAGTGGTTGATAGCTGGTTGCTATGGTGTTGCTAGGTAGACTCTAGAAGTCATTGCTGTGGAACCTCATGTGGTTGGTTGGCTGTTACAGTGTATTTCTACCACTGTTACATTTAAAGGGTGACAAAACGTTTCCAAAAAAAGTTTTCTGAAAAGTGCAATTTGCAACCATAACTATATTTTTCAGTGGACTGTTCCTTTAAAAAAAACACCAGCATTCCAACTGAGACGGTAAATATAAGTAGAAAACTGAGGTATGTGCCTTATTCCTCGAGAAATAAGCCTCCATGACAAGTGACTTAGGCTTAAAACAACAGAAGAGAGCAGTCATAAGTAAAGCATGTCTGGCATTTAAAAGCTCTCGCTCTTTTTCAGCACAGAGAACAGTTTGAGAAACATTTCAGAATGTTTTTTTTTTTAATCTGAAACGTTAGCTGGAGTTCATCATGTTCTTTAAAAACAATATTATTTATTGCATCAAAACAATAGTTCAGTTCCAGTAAGAACATGTTCTGCTTAAGCGCCGCCCAGTGCAGTCCTGAAGCAATCCTGCAGATCTTTATTCTCCCCGTCAGATGATTCATAAAAGATTCTGCATTTATTCTGATCAGTAAATGACAGATCTGCTAGAAATGGCTTTTAAGGGAATAATTTTGGGACACAGATAAATGTACTGTTAAACGGATCACATTAGGTACTGTTTAGAGCTTCATTGGATTAAGGGCAAGACAACATTTAGCTGTGTACATCAGTGACTAAAATAATGTAATGTAACTTGAACTGAAGTATATCAACAAGTAATGTAACTTGTACTGAAGTATATCAATGAGTAAAGTAATGTAACTTGTACTGAAGTATATCAATGAGTAAAGTACTGTAACTTGTACTGAAGTATATCAGTGAGTAAAGTAATGTAACTTGTACTGAAGTATATCAATGAGTAAAGTACTGTAACTTGTACTGAAGTATATCAATGAGTAAAGTACTGTAACTTGTACTGAAGTATATCAGTGAGTAAAGTACTGTAACTTGTACTGAAGTATATCAGTGAGTAAAGTACTGTAAATTGTACTGAAGTATATCAGTGAGTAAAGTAATGTAACTTGTACTGAAGTATATCAATGAGTAAAGTAATGTAATGTAACTTGTACTGAAGTATATCAGTGAGTAATGTAACTTGTACTGAAGTATATCAGTGAGTAATGTAATGTAACTTGTACTGAAGTATATCAGTGAGTAATGTAATGTAACTTGTACTGAAGTATATCAGTGAGTAATGTAATATAATGTAACTTGTTCTGAATTATATCAGTGAGTAATGTAATGTAACTTGTACTGAAATACATCAGTGAGTAATGTAACTTGTACTGAAGTATATCAGTCTACTTTTATATTTACTTTTTTTTTCAGTGAAGTAACAGTATTTTTTAGTTGAGTGTGGTTACATGGTTTAGGGTAATCTACTATGCTTTGTCCTAAATTAAGTCTTAAGTAGATTTAGATGTTTTCAGCTAAGACTCCTCAAAGCAAATTCCCTTTAAACCATCTGTATACAGGACAACACAGTGGTCTAATCAAAGCTCTAATCTTACTGACAGCATCACAAGGCTAATAGAAGCTATTTAATCATTTAGCTGATAATCATTCACCAGATGTTCCATGACTGTAATCTAACCAGGGATTCAATTACAGTTAACTGCTAACAAAGTCCAGCTAACAATGTTCCTATGTTCCAAGTGTTCTCCCCATTTAAATGGCACATAGTGGGAACTTGACAAAGGGTTTTATGTTC
>BRDA01023719.1:0-10148 GCA_036984385.1 Crenuchus spilurus
GCATAATGAGTATCCCTGGACTAGAGGATGACCAACACAAACTGTGCAGCAACAGATGGGCTACTGTCTAGTGGTAAGGATCTGGTCTTGTGACCAGAAGGTTGCTGGTTCGATCCCCAGACAGGACATGACTGAAGCGCCCTTGAGCAAGGCACCTAACCACCTAACTGCTCCCACGAGCGCTGGTGAATAAGGGCTGCCCACTGCTTCGGGCACAAATTCTCACAGCCCTCACAAATTCTCACTGCACAAATGGGTCAAATTCCATTGTGTGAAAATCACATTGGAAAATTGGTTTATCTTCATCTTATCTACATGATAGATAGAGCTGGGCAATATGGCCAAAATCTTTATCACAATACATTTTTCTATATTGATCAATCTCAATAATTATCACGATATTAAATTTTCTAACACTGTCATAGTTTTAAACAACATCTTTCTAAAAACATCAGACTTAATACATGAAATGTTACTATTTAAAATATTTAAATGTTTATTGCCAGAACATAATATTGTAGTGTCCGGCTGGACGCGTTGAAAGGATGGATGATAAAGACGTTTGCAGTCGTCGCTTTATTGTTGAACTTTACAATGATTGCTATCGGCTGCAGCCACTCCAAAATAACAACAGGCCAGAGAGACAAGCTAACAAGCTAATGCTAGTACTCAGGCTCACATACACACACACACACACACACACACAGCGAGCCCCCCGTTCTCCTTCTCACACAAACAGACGAGCATACAGCGACTTCGTGCTCTCTTTACCAGCCCCACTACACTCTCCCCCAATCACGCGCTTGTCTTAAACAGAACAGTGCATTTTGGCGGTGCTGGTGAGGAGGAGCTAACAAGCAGCAGTATTAGATTTCTGAACTCACTGTCAAGCTTCTTAGACGTGAAATGGAAACAAACATGATCAAATTCTATTGTCCCAGCTTATAATCGTCATCGAGGGAAAAATTATAGTGAAAAAAAATCAATATTGTTTTATCACCCAGCACTAGTGTAGATGTATGTAACAGAGCAAACATAATCTCCAGCAGCTCTAATGTGTCTGATCTACTTGTACCCGCACAAAACACCACCATCACGTCAAAGTCCCTGCAGTACTGAGAATGATCCACCAGCCAAATAATACCAGCTCTGTGGTGGTCCTGCAGGGTACGGACCATTGAACAACACAGTGAAAGAAGGCTAACAAAGCATAGAGAGAAACATACAGACTACAGTCAGTAATTGTAAATCTACAAAGTGTTAAGTGGAGATGAAAAATGTACAATGTAATAAAAACAAGAAGGCGGTTTAAAAGTTATGATTGATGGATCCACTGTCAACATGCTTAGTAGTTTGTCAGATTAAAGAATTTTCAGTGGTTCAGTTCTACCTTAGGATTCCTTGTTTTCATTAAAAAAACCTCCCTCACGTCTCAGAGCACAGCCCACTTTTGAGGCATAATTGACAGACACAAAAGATACTGTGAACAATGTGAAAAGTAGCTTGTGCCAACTGAGTTGAACCAGTAATCAGTATGAAAGCAGCTGTGCTACTTTTAGTTAAGAGTAATACAGGACTCAGTGGAAATAGCCCACAGAGACAGGAATACAAATGTGCATGTCCATGGCAAATGTGGCCAGTAAATGTTAAAGACACTATTACTCTTTATCCATCTTCTCAGCAGTTCGGCTGCTGCCTGGCACTGCACCACCCTCCCCTCTGCTTAAGAGGCATAAACATCCACTTCCCTTGTTCCCTCATGCACATACGCTTACTCCATCACTTCATCTGTCTTTTTATTGCCTTGCTTCTTTTCCCTTAATGCCATCTGTGTCTGCAGCATATGTAAAACAATATGAGCAATTAATATTAATGCATGCTCACCCATTCCATATGCATTTGCAGCATATAGCGAACACACTTACCCAGAGCAACTTAGAATTTCAGTCATGTTATATTTGTAGTCTAATGCAGAATTAGGATACCAATCACTCTTATTGGTGTACCAGTGCTTACCAGTAGTACTGGATCCAAATATTAAATGACTCAGCTATTCATTTTTTGGGTCCGTGTTTGGTTTCTGATTTCAGTACTTGTATAACTGCATCTTGTATAACTCCCTTTTTGAAGGGAGGCTAAATGTAGTGTAGGAGCCATGTCATGTTTATCTGCAGATTAATTTTTGTATTATATATATATATATATATATATATATCTTTTTATATATCACAACGTTACAGTTTCCTGTCTGGATGCAACCACTCAAACTATTTTGTATACAAAGATACTTCACCTTGTGCAAAATACTTCATATCAGATACACATAAGGAACATTTCTATCTATGGTGGCTCAAACTTAATAGTTGGTTATTGTTTGACTGTATAAAGAAATGAGACTGCTCTACCTAGCAAACTGAGCTTGATGTCTGTTGGACAGCCATCTTGATTAGGGTGTTACAGCAACATTACATATGATAAAAACCCTCACAGACTTTGCTTGGAAAACAAAAATATTTGAATATTCGTTATGGATTCACATTGTGTCTTCAGAACAGCCCTACATGCCAGGCTGGGATTGAACTCTTCATGGGAGGCAGCACTGTTACCCACTATACTAAGCCAACAACAAAAAAAAACTGTATGAAGGCCATAACATGTAATAACTTGTCCTTCTGGTAGGTAGGATGCACCTGTAGTTAGGTAAGAAAGGTAAGGTGCTGACTATGCAGATCAGAGATGTAGATGAGAAATACAATCTGCTGGTGCAGTTCCAACCACTACAAACTTGGAAAACAAACATGGTGGTGAGCTGACACACACATTTGGGTAGAAGCAAATGTCTGCAATCTGTTAGCGAGTGACAACTCGTGCTGTGACCAAGGAACAGGAGGCGGCAAATTAAAAGTGCTGTGAGAAAATTACTTTTCTCCTTTTGTACATGCATGCCGTTTGAAGTACTCCAAAACAAAAACGTGTACAAATGTAGAAAATTTCATGTTTCACAGTAGGAAGACTTTGAAAGAGAGAATGGCTTTGAAGCCCAAAGAATTTTCTTTCAGCTACAACATTTTTACCTTTGTGAATATAAATAAACTGGTGCCTTTGGCATTTTTGTTACAAAACTGTAAACTTCCCACAGTACTTTATTTTGGATGAGAGAGAAGGTAGACTTTTTATGCATGTTTGTGTATGTTGAGTGGTCATATTTGTGTGTGAGAGAGAATAAATGTATGAGAAGAAATAATGTATGAAAGTACAATTGTTTGATGCATACCTACGTGGCTAACACTGCTAACAATCACTAGAACTCAGTAGTCAAGTAGCCTAATCATTTCCACAAAATACATCATCAAAATGTCTCTAGGCAAGCTCAACACTGCATCCAGAGCTTTATTAAGGTCTCACAAACTTTAAAATATGGTATACAACACAGAACAATCTCTTAAATGGAACTATTATTAGCCTAAAAACACACATTATGACAAAGAACAAATAAACAAATGAAATGTGTATGTCAAAAAGTTCACAAATATGACCGTATAATTGATCAGAAAAGAAAATCATTTTAGAAGTTACCTTGAAATCTAAACCTTTTCATATATTGCCAGGAAACATAAGCAAGTCTACTTAAGAACTCATTATAGCTTTAGGCAAGTATGTGATTACTTAGACATGCACTTTGCACACTGCTAATTGGCTGTCTATAAAGCATTCAGCTACATTAGCTTTGTGGTCCCAGTGCAAAACTAAAGAAGCAAACTAACCATCTAATTCCCATTCTGTATGCTGCAGTGCACATATGATTTTTAAATCTAACAACTGTGAAAAACAATCACCATCAGCTCAAATAATGACCATTAGCTCAGACAATCGCTGCCAGGCGACAATGTAATAATTACACCCTACCAGGCCTAACAGTGAAGCCCACTTAGGACAAATGAGATACACGGTGAATGTCAGCACTGTAAAATTAATATCTGATTGCAATATAGTGTATTATTCAACATAGATATTCTAGATTTAATCTGGCATTTTACAGGATAAAATACAGGATTAATGCTGTTATTGTAGTAGTGTAGAATTGGAACTGATGGCACTGAGCATGCATTAATGGTGCCAGTGGGTCAAGGTCTCTGCAGAGGCAAATTCTGATATATGGTCAGTTGTGTAGTGTGGCTGTTTAATCTGTATGGTTGTTGATGCAAATCATAACATCCACATGGAACTGGCGTCAATGAGCATGCATTAACAGTGCCAGTGGGGCAAGGTACTACCTTAGTCACCAGGGTGGTCAATCTGGAGTAAATTTAAGTGGTTACTTAAATGATAGATCTGCACAGTGGGCTTGAATGGGGTGGGGCATGAACAACATACCTCAGTGTTGAGCCTTTCAGGAGGTGTTGTGGGCTTCAGTGAAACTTTGATGAAAAGAGGTGATACCCATGAAGAGATTGCAAGGCAACTGACATGTTAGAATTATGTTGAAGTGAATGGACTGGACCCACTATACAGTCCCAATGATTAAAAGCAGGATTGATGTCATCTTATCCTGTATATTTTCATTACTCAGCCAATGGCAAAAATGTGTCATTTTATATAGTACATAACACTTTGCCTCCAGTGAAGGCTTTGTAATACACTGCCAACAGGCGAGTATTATCCATTCTTACACATCTGTCAGGATCAGCCTTGGCAAAAAAGGATCATTTCACAAACACACTACTGGATAACAACAGAAGAGTTTATTGCATTATCCAAATCCTCCTCCGCATAACTGCATTTCCCCACAGCAGGGCACAGCAGATGGAGCGCTTTAAAATATCAATGATCCACGACTGCAGGCCATCTCCGTCACCATCTATCACACAGGCTCCTCCGCTTGTTAATTCACTACGCCGATGGAGAGCGGGAAGCCAAATGAAACGTGTGCTGGTGGAAGAAGCTCATGCTGGATGTGCTGGAGTGGAGAGGGAAGCTCACCAAGATGACTGGATAACTTCAGAATGAGCATCCCACTGGGCTGTGCTGCTATCTCACTCACCAGCCATTCCTTCCTGAAAAAGACATTCAGCATTGCACCAGCAGCCCTTATCGGTCTCTAATGTTTATTGGATTTCCCCAGTGCTGGAAATGCTCAGGATGTATTTTCCTTTCTTATAATAATGGTTTCTGAGGTGCCATCTTCATGAAACAGGACCACCGAGATGGCGAAGCACACTGTTGCATTTTATGGGAAATATGGGTCTGCAAATAAACACTGGTCATGAAAGACAACCTTCACACAATGTCTCTACAGAGTGTTATAACTCGAACTATATCTAATAGACTCTGTCTCTGTTGTAGCAGCTGCCTTCTACTGCACCTCATTTATAAGATCAGAGAGAGAGAGAAAGAGAGCGAGAGAGAGGAAATCTGGAGGAGGATAGTCGCAATGAGAGAGACACTGAATCTGAACATAAAGCAGCTTCAGAAAAGAGCTCATCATCAAGACGTTAGCACTTACAGCTTATAGCAACAATTCAGGCAGCAGAACGTATTGCATTCTCAGCAGTTTTTCTTAATTTGCATGGTTGACTAAACAAGCTCATGTGATGACTACTGAAAAAGCTGTCTATCTGAACATGCTACACATTGAGAAAAAAAAATAGAACTCCAGTATCTCCAGTAACATTTAATTTTGAGTTTGAGTAAATTACTATGCAAACAGTATAAATACCATGTATGTCTCAGTCTACAACTGCTGCTTTCCTAATTTCAAGCCTCTCCTGAACCACAGACAACATCAGAAGTATCTTAAGCATCTGGACAAAGAAGAAAACCAGTGAACCAAAGCCCTCTATTCAGATGAAAGTAAATTTTGCATTTCATTTGAAAATCAAGTTCCTACAGTCTGGAGTGTAGAGTCACAGAATCCAAGGTGTCTGAAGTCCAGTGTAAAGTTTCTGCAGTCTATGATGGTTTGAGGTGCTATCATCTGCTGTGTCCACAGTGTATTATGAAGTCCAAAGTCAACGCAGCTGCTTATCAGGATATTTTAGAGCACTTCATGCTTCCATCTGCCAACAAGCTTTATTGAGATGCTTGTTTTCATTTTCCAGCAGACCTCAGCACCTGCATACAGTACCAAAACTGCTGCCAAATTATTTACAGTCTTAAAAAATATGGTTCTTCAGTAAAGAAAATGGTTCTACATAGGACCATGAACACTTAAAGAACCCAAAAGGTTCTTTGCATGGTGAAAGAGTTGTTCAGATTGTTGAGAATGTGTTGTAGAACAAAATCTATATAGCAAAAAAAGGTTCCTCTATTATTACAAGTGTGTTGTGGTAACTCCAGCAGAACCCTTTTTAAGGCTATATAGAACCATTTTCAAAAAGGTTCTGTATAGAACCATCTACAACACTCAATCAATCTAAAGAACCTTTTCAACCAAGCATAGAACCCTTTGGTTTCTTTGAGTGTTCATGGTTCTATATAGAACCATTTTTCTATATAGAACCATTTTCTTTACTAAAGAAGCCTTGAAGAATTACGAGCTATAAGCCATAATGTTCAACATTAAAACAAAAAAGGCTTGTACTGCATCACTACACATTTGAATGAATATAAAATATATGACAGTTTACCTTTTTGAATTATGAACAAAAATTAATTTCACAATATTCTTTTATATATACACACATGACTAGTGTGCTATAGTAGGCTTGTTTCATGTAGGCTTGTGCATCTGAATCAGCCACTGCAGAAAGTAAAGAATAAAGTGCTGTTGAGTTGACTGTTAAGAGGGTATTTTAAAAATCATTTTTCATTCAAGATTTAGTGACGAATTCTCTCTTAATTTATGCCCTAGTGTTTGTGCTCAATAGCTACTCAACAGTGGCTCAAAAGCTTCACACAGGGCAAAGATCCTGCTGAAATGACAGAACAAGTTCATATAGAACAGTCAGTGTAGGTGAGATTGCCCTTACAAAACAGGCCCTGAATAAGAAAACGATCACGTTCACTAGCAAAGTCCTGAAAAATCTGTCTCAACGTCAGAATAAAATGTGCGTCAGCCCAATGCCTTTGCTATGGAATACTGCAAGTGTTAATAAAATAATGCACTGCTCATGTGCTGGAGATCATTTGCATAATTCTCATTCTCACCAGAAGGAATTATTCAAACTTTTTATAAACATCCCAAATGACACCACCATTATGATAACACTACAAAGCATAACAAATGAATGTGATGTTAAACAGTGCATTCGCCCTCAGCGAGGGACCAAGGTAAACAAATCAGACTCGCTGTTGCACCCCAGACATCAGTAATAGGAGAAACCCACCTATGATTTGATTGTAAAAGGGAGTGATTAATGTCACCGTGCAATAAACCCTCTCCTGTCTACTGGTGGATTAATGGGCAATTAGAGCGTAGTGGTCAGTAGCTCCATGCTATAGCAAAAAGCAGTGAGTGGTATTCTGGTGCAGTCTAAGTGATTTTAAATGGCCCATATATTTATTCACAGACTAAAAAAAAGATGAAATATATTGTGCCTAGAAAGTGTATTAAAGCTACTGAGACTCTATGTTAAAGATCAGTCCATATAACAAACCAAATTTGGAAGCATAATTATTCATAGGGATGAAGGAAAATACCAATAAAATTCCATCCATCTGCTTAATCCTGGTCAAGGCTGCGATGAATCTTTTACCCCTTCACCAGGTGCGGGACAGGGCATTCATCTTAGCTAAACCTAGAACAGGGTGCCAATCCATTGCTGGGCACTCACACACACACACACACACACACACACACACACACACCAGGACAATTTACAGAGCTCAATTCACCTGACCACCATGTTTTTGTTCTGTGGGAGGAAACCAGAGATCCTGGAGGAAACCCACGCAGACACAGGGAGAACGTAGAAACTCCACGCAGAAGAAGACTCAAACCCAAGACCTCAGTGATGAGAAGTGTGGGTGCTAACCATGATACAGTTCAGTATGGCAATATTATGTTTTGCAGAGATCCATCACAGTGTTACAAATACACAGTTCTGATGTTTAATCAGTAGTTTACATGTAAACTTTATACCCTGATTGCTACATAGAAGCGTCGTAATCCATCTTCATTGGATTCTTCCACTCCAACATAAACAAGCAGTTTTAGGGCACAAAGCACACATCACCATAAGTAAAGCAAGCAACTGTCCTAAAATTAGATTAAAAAAATTATAATACATCACCTTGATTAAGGTATCGTAATATACCGAATAATAATAACTGTAACATGATATGTGCTATATCAGCATGTTCTTGTCAATACACAGCCCTACTTCTCATCAGTCCACTATATTTTTTAAGGCTTTTAATCTGAGCTTCACATGCTCTTTTTGTTTTTGTTTTTATACAGCAGCTACACAAAATGAATGCAAAATGTTGAATTTTATTTTTGTAAAATAATGCTCAAATGGCAAAAAAATATATTTTTACATGTATACAGTTTACTGTTGAACTCACATTTTTTTGTAAGGGAAAAAGTTTTTCAGGCTGCACAGCACTGAAAAGACTTTATGTATGTTCATCTTGCTACACAGATTTGTGCCACAAGAGGTGGCCCCTTCAGTGGGTCAAAAACCCAAGTTCTCAGTTCTATTTGTTTGGGGCTTATTCAAACATCAGTAAAGTGTTGTTCCAATGCTTATGCATGCACATGGCTTACAATAAGCAAACTATTTAACTGACAAATCAAAATACAAATAAACTGCATGAGAAGGAAGAGCTTTACAGCTTTCAAGTGACTCCTCCCTATTGTACGTATCTAAGAAAATTACACATTTAAACAATACTCAACTTAAAATGTAACACAAGGAAATACTTGTCGTTGCTTTGGGAAAGTACAGAGAGAATTGCCCTCTCAGTGGCTGAATAACAGACCATTCCCTGTGTAGCTGGAGTGGCACAAAATAAAGTGGCAGTGCAATAAGTGTCAAAAGCACTGTTCTTTTATTTGGTCTTACTGTATCAGCCTCTGTTTCTCCCAGTTCATCAACCAGAATGATATTCTTCATGAGTCTAACATCTTTCACATTCCGCAGAAGGAGAAATACAGGGGATGCTGAGTTGGTGCAGATCTTGAAGAGGTAAAAATAGCAGTGTTATGTAATAGAGAAGCGCAGCAGCTAAGAGCTGGGAGGGGATGCATGTAGGTGGGTGTGGGGTTGCTTGTGGGGGTGGGCGATAGGGAGAGGGAGGAGTGCCAAGACATCAATGAAATGCTGGGTGGGAAATCTGAGGGAACTGTGAGAACAGGGCAAAAGCCAGCAACTCTCTCTTCCTCCCACGCATCGCTCTTATCTGCTGTTTTCTCACCAGTTCACACACTGGAGGTAGTTCAAAGGTATTTTAGACACAAGCAATTGTGAATCATCTGCATAGAGTGAAATGCATGTTCTCTGCACATGGAGTGTCACTATGCCAGAAATACCACCATCACGGCCTCCCAGTGCGCACACAGTTGGATTTCCATTCATGTAATTACTATTTAATTTGGCTGTTAGATTCAAACAGGGAGAGCAAATAATTAAAAGTGAATTCTCTGCAATTTCAGCTTAATTATCGTGCTCAAAAGTGAGCTCTGAATATATACTTCCCATTCACCAAATGAATATAAATTCACACTATTTACAAGGCATCAAAATCCAAAAATGCCAGGCTACCATTCACAATGCAAACAATGCTGTCTTGCTTGGACTGGTGCAGGTGATGGGCTTTGCAATTGCTTTCAAGCACTTGATATAGTCTTGAACAGTACATTTCCTTACTATGAAAACAAGCGCAATTTCTTTTTCTATGAGCATATCCAGATTTCACTCACTATTCGGCTGCAGTATCATCAAAATGCCTAACTGCACATAGACATGTAGACAGTGTGAGAGACAAAAGGAGTCCCAGCCAACAAAATTACATTGCCTAAAACACATTATCACATTAGGGCTATTGAATTAGGGCAATGAAACTGAAACAGCTGGTTTTAGACACAATAATTTATTAGTATAGTGTAGGGTCTCCTTTTGTGGCCAATACAGCGTCAGTTCGTCTTGGGAATGACATATACAAGTCCTGCACAGTGGTCAGAGGGATTTTAAGCCATTCTTCTTGCA
>BRDA01023720.1:2119-19564 GCA_036984385.1 Crenuchus spilurus
ATACCTGCTCTATACTGTACTATACACTATAGTACACATTATCTATTCTATACCAGATACTACACTCTGTAGTACACAACATCTACTTTATACCAGATACTACACTCTGTAGTACACAAAATCTACTTTATACCAGATACTACACACTATAGTACACTACACCTGCTCTATACTGTACTACACACTATAGTACACAGCATCTATTCTATACCAGGTACTACACTCTGTAGTACACAACATCTACTCTATACCATATACTACACACTGTAGTACACAACATCTGCTCTATACCAGATACTACACTCTGTAGTACATTACACCTGATCTATACCAGATACTACACACGATTGTACACAACATCTACTCTATACCAGATACTACACACTATAGTAGTATCTACACCTGCTCTATACTATACTACACACTATAGTACACAATATCTATTCCATACCAGATACTACACATTATAGTACAAAACATCTACTGTACACTATATTCTACATAGTACACAAGATAGTATTACTAGTAATACTAGTATGTAGTAGTAAGAGTAATTAGATATTATAGTATTATATAGTATACTGAATACTAAATACTATAGGGACACTACACCTGGTATTATGTTACATTGATCATAATAACATACAAGAAGGTCATAGAACATACAATATAACTCTGAAAGTGAATAAAAGCTGAGAACATTTCCCCCAAAAACATTTCTTAAACATGCTTCAGTATCCACAGGCAGTGACTGGATGGTGTCTTATGTCTATATGAGGTCACAACCTTAGAGTATTGTACCAATATGTGTCATAAAAAATGACATATAAAATGACACTGATTAAACAGTCACTTCATTACCGAAATGTCACAGATTAAAGCCCGAGGTTCTAACAGTTCAACAAGACTGATTAAAAGAAAAAGTCATGAGAGAGACACGGAGGAGGGGGGCAGGCAGGGTAACGGCTGTCATACTCCATAATCATCACTGTGGTAAATAAGAAAACCAATAAAACGTCCCCAAAATAGGAAATAACCCAGAAACTGGAGACAGCAGGACATACAAATCCATTCAGTTCTGTTAATATTAAGATTTTCACGTTTTTAATATCAAATGTGATGGTTTTCTAAAACACTTTCAATTCTTTTGATTCTGGTGACCACCTGGTGTTTCTCTATAACCTCTTCTCTTCTTTTGGGCTCTTCAAGCTTGGTAATATTTATGATTCCTCTGATTGTATTAATCCGTGATGCTGCTCACCACCTCACTTCTTTAAAACAACTTCCACTGAAGTCTTTTTGGAAACCAGAGGCCAGATGTGTCTTTAGAAAGAAAATCATCTTAAATGCATTTTTTTAAAGTTATAAAATAATGTTATTCGTCAAATAACGTCTTACTAATTATCTTTTTAAACCTTACAATAGCCAGTAACTTTTCTCAGACACCCACTGTTACCCTGCTAGAAGAAAAGCTACAGATTTTGGGGTCTTCAGGCTGTATGTGTGACGTGGTTGTGCTGCAGGTGATTGTGAAACACTCTTGTTGGAGCTCTTTGGTAATCTCTGTGCTCACTTTGTCCACTCTGCAGGTCTCCAGCTTCACACTGAGGGACACTCAGGACCTTTGGGCTCAGAAGCTCCTCGTTTTTTGTAAACGATGACATTCTGTATGACATGACATGTAATCTTTAAAATTGCAGTTCAGTCAGCAGAGCAGAGGAGCAGAAAGAAAGTTTCACCAGAGAGATTAACACTGAATAACCTTCACAGAGGTGAGAGAAAGAGAGAGAGACAAACAGATCAAGAGAGAGAAAAACAGAGAAAGAGCGAGAAAGCTAGAGACAGAGAGAGAGAGAGAGAGAGAAAGAGAGAGAGAGAGAGAGAAACAGAGAGAGAAACAGAGAGAAAGAGAGAGAAACAGATTCAGAGACAGAGAGATAGAGAGACAAAGAGAGGGAAACAGAGAGACAGAGGGAGAGAGAAATAGAGAGACAAAGAGAGGGAAACACAGAGAGAGAAAGAGAAAAACAGAGAGAAAGAGCGAGAAAGAGACAGAGAGAGAGATAGAGAGAAACAGAGAGAGATAGAGAGAGAAACAGAGAGAGAAACAGATCGAGAGAGAAAAACAGAGAAAGAGAGAGAGAGAGAGAGAGAGAAGGAAACAGAGAAACAGAGAGAGAGAGAAAGAGCGAGAGACAGAGAGAGAGAGAGACAAAGAGAGAAAGAGAGAGAGAGAGTAACAGATTCAGAGACAAAGATTAAGATAAAGAGAGACAAACAGAGAGAGAAATAGATCAAGAGAGAGAAAAACAGAGAGAAAGAGCGAGAAAGAGACAGAGAGAGAGACAAAGAGAGCGGGAAACAGAAACAGGGATAGAGAGAAAGAGTCAGAGACAGAAAAAGAGAGATAGACAGAGAGAGAAACAGAGAGAAAGAGAGAGACAGAGAGAGATAAATAGACAGAGAGAGAAACAGATTCAGAGACAGAGAGAGAGAGAGAGAGAGGCAAAGATAGGGAAACAGAGAGAGACAGAGAGAGAGAGAGAGACATGGAGACATGGAGACATTAAAACAGAGAGACATAGAAAGAAACAGAATGAGATACAGAGAAGGATAGAAAGCAGAAGGAGAAAGAAAGAAAGTGAAAAGACAGAGGCTCATAGAGAGAGATAGACAGAGACATGTCGAGGCATAAAGAGAGACAGAGAGAGAGAGACTGAGACATGGAGAGAAATATATAGAAGAAAGGAATAAAGTAGAAGGAGAAAGAAAGAGCAACAGACAGACATAAAGAGAAATATACAGAGACAGAGACATAGCGAGACATAAAGATAAAGATAGAGAGACAGACAGAGACTGAGATACAGATAGAGGGACAGAAAGACAGACAAACAGATGACAGAGAGAAAGAGAGAGAGCGAGACAGAAAGACAAAGATAGACACATGTTGTTCATGGTTAAAGGAATGTTTGAGTCATTCAGTTTTCACCTCAGTCACACTAAACTCCATCCTTCTCACCGCCTCCGCACACAGCTGCCTCACAGCTCAGCACACAGGACTCAATATCTGCTCAGCTCTCATCTCAAGAGTGCCCACCTTTCATTTCTCAACTTCATTCTTTACAGCCCTCAAATGAATACTTCTGTAGCTCCACCCACAAAAGAGTGTTCTTTGTATCACCACACTCACATGTGTTCTGTCATAGCTCCTCCCTCAAATGTGCTCTGTTGTAGCTCCTTCCTTTCAAACTCCAACCTTTAAATGTTTTTTGTCGCTCCACCCACAAATGTATCATTTCATAGCTCCTCCCATAAATGTTATTTTATAGCTCTGCACTTAAATGTTCTTTCATAGCTCCAACCACAACTGTTTTCTTTTACAGCTCCACCCATAAATGTGTTCTTTTGTAGCTCCACCCACAAATCTGTTCTTTCAGAGCTCCGCCCATATATAATGTTCTGTCATAGCTCCGCCCTCAAATGTGCTCTGTTGTAGCTCCTTCCTTTCGAACTCCAACCTTTAAATGTTTTTGTTGCTCCACCCACAAATGTATTATTTCATAGCTCCTCCCATAAATGTTATTTTCTATCTCTGAAATTAAATGTTCTTTCATAGCTCCAACCACAAAATGTTTCCTTTTACAGTTCCCTATTCATATATTATGTTATTGCAGAGCTCCACCCACAAATGTGTTCTTTTGTAGCTCCACCCACAAATGTCTTATTTCAGAGCTCTACCCACATATCTGCTCTTTCAGAGCTCCACCCACAAATGTGTTATTTTGTAGCTCCACCCATGAATGTGTTCTTTCAGAGCTCCAACCATATATAAATATTATTTCATAGCTCCACCTATTTTTTTAAAGCTCCACCTATAAATATATAATTTATATATAAATATATTATTTTAGAGCTCCCCCCACAAATGTGTTCTTTTATAGCTCCAGCCACTGTGTTCTTTCAGAACTTCGCCCATATATAAATGTTCTTTCATAGCTCCACCCACAAATGTTTTCTTTTAAAGCTCCACCTAAAAACATATAATTTATTTAAAAATATATTATTTCAGAGCTCCATCCACAAATGTGTTCTTTCAGAGCTCCGCCCATATATAAATATTCTTTCATAGCTCCACCCACAAATGTTTTTTTAAAGCTCCACCTATAAATATATGATTTATATATAAATATATTATTTCAGAGCTCCACCCACAAATGTGTTCTTTCAGAGCTCCGCCCATATATAAATATTCTTTCATAGCTCCACCCACAAATGTTTTTTTAAAGCTCCACCTATAAATATATAATTCATATATAAATATATTATTTCAGAGCTGGGGGGCACGGTGGCTTAGTGGTTAGCACGTTCGCCTCTCAGCGCTGGGGTCTTGGGTTCGATTCCCCATCTGAGCGGAGTTTCCATGTTCTCCCCGTGTCTGCGTGGGTTTCCTCCGGGGTCTCCGGTTTCCTCCCACAGTCCAAAAACATGGAGGTCAGGTGAATTGGGTACTCTAAAAATTGTCCGTAGGTGTGTCTGTGTCTGTGTGTGTCACCCAGCGATGGACTGGCGCCCTGTCCTGGGCTTAGTTGAATAGTGTAATGCCCTGCCCTGCGCCCAGTGAGGGGGTGGGGGACTAACCGCGACCCTAATAAGGAATAAGCGGGTGTGATAATGAATGAATGAATGAAATGAATATTTCAGAGCTCCACCCACAAATGTGTTCTTTCAGAGCTCCGCCCATATATAAATATTCTTTCATAGCTCCACCCACAAATGTTTTTTTAAAGCTCCACCTATAAATATATAATTTATATATAAATATATTATTTCAGAGCTCCATCCACAAATGTGTTCTTTTGTAGCTCCACCCACAAATGTGTTCTTTCAAAG
This sequence comes from Crenuchus spilurus, assembly GCA_036984385.1. Lineage (NCBI taxonomy): Eukaryota > Metazoa > Chordata > Actinopteri > Characiformes > Crenuchidae > Crenuchus > Crenuchus spilurus. The sequence continues at coordinate 7,010 of BRDA01023720.1, forward strand.
CTCCGCCCATATATAAATGTTCTTTCATATCTCCACCCACAAATGTTTTCTTTTAAAGCTCCACCTAAAAATATATAATTTATATATAAATATATTATTTCAGAGCTCCTCCCACAAATGTGTTCTTTTGTAGCTCCACCCACAAATGTCTTATTTCAGAGCTCTACCTACATATCTGCTCTTTCAAAGCTCCACCCACAAATGCGTTACTTACCTTTACAGAAAACTGATAAAAATTGATTTAACCTTAAAAAAAACGTATATTTACAGACAGAAATCAAACGTAAACGTGACTGAAGTGTGTTAAACAAATTTTAACTGTCAGGTTAACAAATATGTTTAACATAAAAGTGCAAAAACTGAGTAAAACTAGCCGTACGAGTTAAAATTTCTCTCTTCTGAAAGCAAACATTACGTTCTGAAATAATAACATGGCACAAATCCACACTGGCAGCGAACAGTACGAGTTCAGTAACATTACTGTTGTTTTTTATGAAACGTGCCTTTTCTCTTTGGTATCACGGCACAAACTCTCGCTCTAAAAATACGCTTCCCACAGTCCGCAGATAAAAGGCTTGCTTTTGCCTCTCTGCAGGCTCAGAGCTATGCAAACCCTGTGTTTATTTCCGCAAGTGTGTCTAGCCAAGATTACAGCGGCCGCTGAGCCGCATGGCGGGAGGGGAATGCAGAAAGCCCCTTTTTTCTTCCTCTTCTCTTTCTCTCCATCAGAAGAAGAGATGGAAGCCTTGACCTCTCTCTGATTACATTAAAGTTCATGTAATGAGTCTGCGCTATAGATTCAGGTTCACTTCTGGCACCAGCTGCTCCACCGTAATCCACTGAAACAATGTCATTACCTGTGTCATTGAGCCTGATGCGCTCCATCTTTGAGCTTTTAGTGAGCTTTTATGCTGATTAAAGCATGCTGGAGGACACTGCTGTCTTCTTATGCACAGATGACTGAAGGAGTTTAGAGACGAGTAAACAAAAGGATCCCGAAATCCAAACAAACAGGGAACATCACCGAAAGGCCTGCAAGGCTGTACTGCATCAAATATACACCAGGAATATGAAAATAATCACTTTGAAATGGAATTCCTCTCATTCAGAGTTTCACCATTTTCTTCTTTTCTAAGATCCACACAAAAGGGAGCATATGAACGCTGAAACTCTTTAAAACATCACAGCCAAGACGTTTGGAGGAAAGCACTGGATCCTCAGTTCTGATGGATTGCCTGGCAGACACCCGAGCCAGCTGACATATCATTATTAGCAGTGCTGGGAGAGAGAGAGTGCCACCTTACCCGCATGGCCAGTTTGCCCTCTTGGCTGCCAGTGACTATCAGCATGACCTGGGTTTCGACTCGCAATCCTCAGATCATAGTGACAGCGCATCAAGGCCCAATGAGTTTTACTGGTGTTTGAGTCCCAAACAACTGTTCTGCTGAATGGTGCCCTCTTGTGGAAAACATCTGAGCTATTTGATGAAGATACATACAGTCCCTTAAGTGCTGTGCAGCCAGAAATAAACGATGTCTGAGAGTAAACACTTTTAGTGTTCATGTTTAGTAGGATCACATTTTCTGATAATTAGTTTTTATACATATTTTGCATAAATTTAATGTAGTTTCTGTTTAAAACACATTTGGGCAAGATTTGGGCATTTTTTTTGTCAGAAAGTCCTAAACAATACAAGTCCATAAACTCTTAACTACTTTTATTCATTAAACATAAACTTTATGGTTGTTATAATGAATATCAAGCTAAAAATGGTCTTAATCATTTTTTAAATTTGATTAATTGGTAAATATTTCAGATGTGCCTTTAAATAACACGCAAAGGAATTTTATTGGTAAAAAATTGCTCTTTTATCGCTCGGAAGAGTTAGCAAAGTTTTTCCTAAAATTATTCAGACACTTCCAGACCAGATATAGATTCTAACAGTCATTCGCTGCACAAAAACTGACTATAAGTCCTAGATGAGAGATTCTTGTCTTTAGTAAACGAGCTTAACATGAGACTTTACTGAGATATGTACCAACACTTCAGTCGAGACGTGATTACTGAGATCGTGTTTTGCTCAGGAGAAACATCTGAGCAGCAGATTTGAGACATAAACCAATGTCTCATCAATGTCTCATCTGATCTCACTGCTGTCAGGAGAATTTACTGAGACATTAAGAAGATCCAAAGTTGAATTTTGACAAATTTGCAGAGCTTTGGGCTCACTGACGTTGAAGGAATGAAAGAAGTACTTTTATATAAGACAACATTCTGTCTTACCATGTCATCTACATATGCTAATGTTATTACATGTGTTATTGAGCCTGATGTGCTTCATCTTTGAGCTTTTAGGGAGCTTTTATGCTGATTACAGCTCGACTTTAGATGCCTGAAGGAGTTTAGAAACAAGTAAACAAAAAGATCCCTACAGTCCTCGCGGGCTCCAAACAAGCAAGAAACCACAGTCTAACGGAGGGTTGATTAGTGGTGGTGTTGATGGTTCTCTGTGAGTAAGAAAGCCCTCGCTGGATTACACAACATTGTCTACATGTTTGTAATTCAGTATTTGATTTTAGTGGGGGTTTGTTTGGCTTAATGATGTAAAATAATAGTTTAAGTAAAATTACACAAGCCCCTCCCCTCTTACCTCAAAGGTAGAACAATGCTAATGTAGCCGTCCTTACAAAAACCTACCATGGTGGTACAATATAAAGTTCCAGGGTAAAACACTACAATGATGGTAGTACTATTGCATAACAGTGGCAATGCTACAGTAATACAAATAACTTTACTCTGAGGTTTGACTATTGCCATACCACCAAATCACATCATGGAACCTTAACAGTACCACAGTATATTAGGTTAGAAGCTAAAATCTACACATTACCCTCACAAAAATATGATGATACTACCATTGTTGTATGATGGTATTACCAGGTAAAAGCATCATGGTTTTGGACACTAACAAGGTGGTAGTACCATGTTAGTACAGTAGTAACCCTAGATACAACTAGTTTTACTATAGTGATACTATGGTAAGTCTACTTGCATTACTGTAATATTACTATTGTAGAACCGTGGCACACCCTGATGGTTCTACCATGCAAATTTTTTTGTAAGCTTAGCCAAACATTGTGATACTAACTGCACACCTAAATTGTCCCAAATAGTGTTAATATGATCAGTAATCTGTAATAGAGTGGCACCTCGGTTTATTAATCTGAAGTAATATTTCCCATAAGAAATAATGCAAATCCAATTAATCTGTTCAAGACACTCCAAAAGTGAGGAAACACTCCACAGTGAAAGATAAATACAAAAGACTAATGAAATGGATAAATTAACATTTAACATCACTCTTCCAGCTTTACGCTCTGTTTTAGAGAGTGCTGATGTAGTCCAGCCACAGCCTTTGTTTTGTACACCTGTTTTCAGGCGGAAGTGCTGTGCGCCATCGCTTTAGTCCGACATGTTTTAGTTTGTTTTGAGTGTTATCGAGAAACAGTGAGAAACAAAGCCAGAGAAACGAGAAACAAAGCCAGAATGAACGACAAAAACGTGTATAAGTGATGATCGCATAGGTGGATGCTTTGTTTTTAAGAAATGACAAAAATCAAGTGGATGAATGATTGCTAGGACAAAATTTCCCCAAAAAATGTCGACGATAACCAAATTTTTGGATAACCAGGGCAAACGATAACAGAGGTTCCACTGTAATCTCATTATATGATTTTCTGATACTTTGTGATATACTGTTATCTATAAGAATTGATTAAAGATCAGTCATCTCTATTAGTATTGGTTAAGTGGTTTGTCCTGTTATATATAAACATCTTAGCATTGCTAATAAAAACTTGGATTTTATCCACATTTTAGATAATTTTTATAGATAACATTATATAACAGAGAATAGTGTGTAATGCCCTGCCCTGCACCCAGTGAGGGGGTAGGGGACTAACCATGACCCTGATAAGGATTAAGTGGGTGTGATAATGGATGGATGGATTATTATTATTATTTATTTTTTTGGGTGCTTGAACACTAATTTTATTATTATTATTAATTATTAATAAATATTGACAAATTATGATTTATATTGTATTAATAATTACCAGTTACTATTAATAATATACTAATAATAAACCTTAAACATTATTATGAATAATAAAGTAATAAAAAATAATATTAATCATTAATAAAATATTAATACATTATTACATATTATTTATAAATAATAAACTGTTAAAAGCATGCAGCATAAAATTATCACCCAATATGTTTGGACTGCATGGTCAATAGATCTTATTTACACAGAATTATACCAAATTTTTTAGTAAAAAATAAGCAGAAATTCTGAATTATTTTTATAATAGTTACACTTAGAGGCATGTAAATAGATGGCTTATTACAGACTGGTAGACACACACACTCAAATGTAAATATTAATGGATTTTAATATGAAACCGCTGATATTAAAATACGTCTAGCTGATGCGACACAGGCAGAATTAACGCTCAACACGTTAATGGACGACGGCCAATCACACGTTAGCAAGAAATGGCAAAGCCAATTGATGAGCTTGTGGCAGCCTAAAGGGAAACCAGCTTGTATTTCAGCTGGGTCTCCATTTAATATAGTGTAAAATATCACTCAAGCGAACCAAACGGAATAGGGGGAGGGCGAGACTAGTTTGTGAACAAAATGCTTCTCGAGTACAACAAAATCCTGGATGTTTGTGAAATTCCGCCCGGACATTTTTTTAAGTCTCAAAAAGAGGACATGTTATAGCTATAAGCTATGAGGATAATATCTAACAATGTAAACAATTATCATAGTATTAGTTTCTTGGCTCACACCGTGTTTAGCTGCTCAAATAGATATTATATCATTTATGACACTGAATGATCTGAAAAATTATGCTAATTGGCTAATGTGTGGATACTAGCTTCCACTATTTAGTCTCCACTGCAAAACTAATGTACCAAACTGTAGACAGAAAAATTTGATTTTTTTCTTTCATTTTTTATAAAAAAAAAAGCTGTAATAAAATGATTGTCAAATATGACATGAAATATACTATCCAAAAATCTGAGATAAACTGAAAAACCCCTAAAACTAAGAGAAAAACAGCACCACTAATGAACCTCTGCTAAGCTAGTTCAACACTGACAGTGACTGAGTGACTTCAGTGTTGTTGTTGAGTTCAGTCTATTGCATCAGTTTGAAGCTAACGACTGTGTGTTTGTACAGTTAGCTTTTTGTCTTGGGTCAAAAAAAGCTAACTATGACTAAACTGAGACACACCACAACGCTTTCAAGACTGCTCGTGGCAGTTTACGGCGCATTTCCATTGATCGCTTCAATCGCTGTTCCGCTTTAACAGGCTCTTGATCACTGTTTACAGACTTTAAACAGCACTAGCCGAACAAAACACGTGACTTTTTTTGGCCATTTCTTGCAGAAACAAATGATGTGTGTCTCCACTGAAACCGTTCATCTGGACCATCAGCTCTGAGCTTGTTTAAACATCTTCTCCAGGCCAAGAACTCAATGGCTTTGTTTAGCATTCTGGATGAAAGACACAAGCACATTTCAGACTAATGTGAAGGCCAGGCTATGAAGGTTTAATGCACAGTGTTCAATCTCTGTCCAGATGGTTGATTGTGCAGGAAAAGTACAAAGAAAACGTGAGAACTGGAAGTGGCAACTACAACTTAATGCATCTGGGGATGAGTGAGTACACCACTCTCTGTATCTGTATCTGTATCTGTTCAACCAACTAAATTATCTGTATCTGTATTTGTACTCAGAGTGGGCGGGGCCTAAATCTGAATTGGGCGTGGTTTAACCAGAAGTGGGTGTGGCTTAAATCAATACATTATTTTAAGTCTGAAATTGATATAGATTGATCAGAAGTTGCTGTATGTATTGTTTATTTGAAACATATTTACAGAACAGCCTCAAAATTCAGATTCAAGTCAATGTTTTTTATAAACTCAGAACATGAATATTTTTAAATGCATGAATGAATACAACTCATGCAGTAGGAAATTATGAACTACTAAGTATACATGAACAAGAGTAGTCATACTCAACACAACTTCCTTTTTATTTTTATTTTTTTAATTTTATGTTCAAACTGATTTTTTTTCTTTCAATTATTTATTTATTTTTACTACCTAACGTTCTTGGCATTTTTTTCCACAAAAGTAAAACAATGTTGATTAAGGTGTGTGTGTGTGTGTGTGTGTAGGGAGGGGCGGGCGCTCTGTGTGACTGGCCAATCACTGACTGTGAATACAGTCAGTTACCCCATGAGGATTTTCCTTCAGCACGAGCATGGATATTGACAAGTTATGCTCATAGTCATGCTCCTTACTCAACAATGCTTTATCCGAAACAAGTATTCAGCTCAACCCTAGCATCAACACTCATCAGCGTTTACCTAAGCCAGTACTATGTCATTGGGCTTCCTGGCCAATCACAAGTTACTACTCAACTTTAAAAGGAAGCATTTTGTTTCTGCTGTATCGACTGCAGGTGCTGACACATCAACATCATCCTTCTTCCTCCTCACCATCACTAGGTTGGTCCCGGTCCTGCTGCCCAGGGACGTGGCTCCGCCCATGCCGTCCATCTATCTGGCAGCATCTGCTCTAGACTGAATGCTGCAGACCTGTGCTGGCGCCGTGGCCTACGCCAAAGACTAATAATCACTCTCTGTTCAAACTCTTGTTCCTGAGTTTTTTATGGCAGAACGGAGGCTCTTTGAAGAAGTTAATTGAAGGTTGCGTCATACAGATTTATTCATTTCTACATCAAATAAGTTCTGCACCTACAGAATATCACACAAATAATCAGGACTTCAAAGAGCTTTGTGTGCAAACAACATAATGACTCAGGTTGTTGTCGGGCATCATCATTACTGTAACCCGGACTAGCCTCCAGAATTATCCGGCTGATACTAAAGACTGTAAACTACCTACACTCCACTGAACATGTAGGTGCACTCACAGAGCAGGTGGATCATTCTCAGTGACACTGATGTGGTGGTGGTGTGTTAGAGCTGCTGGAGATGTTAAACACTGTGTCCACTCACTGTCCTCTCCTACCTTGTCCTACCTCAGTCCACCTTGTAGATGTAAAATCAGAGACAGCAGCTCTGTGTTGGTCCACTAGTCCAGCTGTTAGCTGCATATTTTCACTCCAGTAGTGACACTGAGGTGTTTAAAATCATCAGCAGCTTTAACACACTAACACACCACCACCACATCAGTGTCACCTGCTCTATTGGGGACTTGATGATGTACAAAGGGACTAACGTCTGTAACTGTACCTGTATGCTCAGTGGAGCTAAAATGGACAATGAGTGTAAATACAATGAGGTGGTGTTAATGTTATGGCTGCATGTATGGGTTATGAAAACTTTATTGTAAAACTATTAGACTATTGAAAGCAGCATTTCTTCACACAGTGTTTGTCAAATCCCTGCTGATGCAGCACTTTCATCCTCAGGAAAAACTCATAAGCATCTCCAAAAATCACAAGAAATTGGCTGATAATAAAATATATATCATAACTCACCTCTTACAACATTTATATGGGAATAAAAAGCACCAGAGCAGAAGCTTGTATACACAAACGGTTACATTCCAAAACTTTTCATGTACATTAAGGAGCCTATATCCTAAAATTTTATTTTGTCTGCTTATGATATTTCTGGGTTTATGGTTTTTATGTTTTCTGATTATTTTATTGGATTAAAGTTATTATTATTATTATTATTATTATTATTATTATTATTATTATTATTATTATTATTATTATAGCCCTACCCTGGGCTTAACTCACATTCCCTGTGCCTGGTGAAGGGGTAGGGGACTCGACGTGACCCTGATCAAGATTATGTGGACTTTAATAATAATAATAATAATAATAATAATAATAATAATGATAATAATAATAATAATAATAATAATAATAATAATAATAATAATAATAACTTTAAATGACATTTTCAAATTTTTTTTTGAATTCTATGTAACCAGTCTGAAACACTCCTTATAACATCAGCTTGAATGGGCGGAGCCAATCTGCAAAGTGTGAGCAGTCCAGTTTGTACTTGTGTGTTCTTTTTGTGACATCACAAAAGCAGTAAATTCAAATCAGGCAGCATTCATACATGGTTTGTATGAACATTTTGAAACTAAGGAACCTTGCTAAGAAACAAAAACAAAACGTTTTTGCTTAGTTAAGACGTTATGCTGCAACATAAAATAAAATACGGATCTTGCTGTGTGGTATTAAGACCTTTCTAGGCCTAATAACTGTATTAATATCTGATTAAATATGTGAATTGTGTTGGTTTCTTGAATTGTATGTTTAACTCAGCCATTCTTTGAGCATTTACGCTTCGAGTTTGATCAGTGTTTCCTGTCTAGACTTGTGTATAACCGTGTGTGTGTGCTGGAAATAATAGAATAGGGAAGCAGAAACGAAACAGCGAGGATGGAAAAAAGATATAAATAACCGTTTTCAAAGAATGCTGATTTGAAAATGATTTGAAAAGAAGCTGGGAGGTCTTTTCTTGTGTGTGTGTGTGTGTGTGTGTGTGTGTGTGTGTTTGTGGTTTGAGAGTGTGTGTGAGGCAATGCTCGCTCAGTATTGTCAGCATTTATGGATCAGTTCCAGATGTTGACTTTCTGAGGGCTTTTAGTGGAGCTCTTTCCACTGTGGCAGGAAGGCAGTTTCATCCAAATCTCTTCAGCAAAGGCTTCTAATCTGTTTTGTGTCCAGAATCGGTTCACCCTGTCCTGTGTTTGTACCTCTTTAAGTCATGTACTGATCTTTCTAAAGTTTCTGCATAATTTAGTGACTGAGATTAAGTCATTCAAAGTGGTTTGATGTGAAGAAATGTACTAATTATTTTACAATAGTGATGATAGGAACTATCATAATGTTATATTACAAATACTGTATTTCCATTTTTTTTATCATATAAAAGCACTAGTCAATCTATACATCTTCTGAGCTGTTGTATGTAATAGTCATTATCATAAAATAGTCATCAATTAATCACCTACATGATCTATCAATCAATCAATCAATAAAACAATTAGTCAACCAACCAATAAATCAATCAAACATTCAATCTTTCAATTAATCAATCAGCAAATCAACCATTCAATCCATCCATCAATCAACCAGCCAAACAACCAATCAATCAACCAGTCATTCAGTCAATCAATCAACCAACCAGCCAACCAACCAATAAATAAATCAAACATTCAATCATTCATTTAATCAATCAGCCAAACAATCAATCAACCAGCCAAACAATCAATCAACAATCCAATCAACCATTCATTCAGTCAATCAAACAATCAACCAAGCAACCAATTAATCACTCAACCAGCCAATCAACACCCATCAATTAATCAACCACACAATCTATTAATCAATCATTCAGTCAATCAATCAACCAATCAACCATCCAACCATCCAAACAATCAATCAACCAATCAAACGATAAATCAATCAACCTCCCAATCAGTCAATCATTCAGTCAGTCAATGGAATATTGCAGTGCAGCATGGAGCATCTTTTTACAGTCTTAGACAACAAAGAATAAATAAACAAATATTAAGTACTGCAGGAGTTTTAAAGAGGCTCAGCGTTCTAGAGAAATAATTATCACAGTCATGGTGAGCAGGCGGTGGGAACCAGAAGTCCAAAGACACTGAAAGCAACCTCACAGAAAGGCATTTCATGAAATGCTTATTAATACACTGCCTGATGTCTGAGTCATTGTTTCGAGAAGATTTTGTGTTACTTTTTAAAATCGATTCACGGTGGAGGGTTACTTGCAGGGCGAAGACAAAATAGTCCCAAAAGAAAGTCTTTTTTTTTTGGTCAGATCTACCCTGACCCTGGACTCGGTGTTTCTTTTTGTTCTCTTTCCTTTTCAGAAGATTTGCTCAAACTTTCCGCACATCAGCCTTGAACAAAGTGAACATGGAACTGAACGTACACACAGACTCATAACTCAGACCGAACGGCTGGAGGACTGGAATCCAACTCAGAGGCCTGAAAACGACACGCAAAAGAGTCCTGAAAAGCTGGAGAAACAGCCTTTAAAGCTGCACGGCCCCATATGCCGTAAATCAAAAGGACACTATAAATAGCTCGGTGGATGACTGTAGGAAGATGTGATGTAATAGATGAGTGCAGGCCAGGGATTTTTGCGGGCCGGCTTGCAGCCACAGCTTCGTTAATGACAGACGTGGAACTGCATCCCGGTTCTCCAGGAGGGCTTCTGGAACCTTACCCAGCCATGAGTGTTCATAAATAGATACATACATAGATACAGGGATGTAAAATACACTTTTTTAGATTTTAAGTTATGTTTTTAGTTTAAAATCTAAATTTGGTTCGATTTTCAACTCATTAATGTGTTTAGATGTCTTGATTCTGCAGATCTAGACAGATTTGTTCAGAGGGAGGGTTTCTCAAAAAATTTTAATATTACTTAAGATCAATACAAAAAAAAGAATTTTTAGAAATGTTGGCCAACTGAAAAGTATGAGCATGTACAGCTCAGTGTTTATTTGGGGCTCCTTTGGTCTGGATTACTGCAGCAGTGCAGCGTGGCATGGACTGGATCAGTCTGTGGCACTGCTCAGGTGTTATGAGAGCCCAGGTTACTCTGATAGAGGCCTTCAGCTCTTCTGAATTGTTGGGTCTGGCGTATCACATCTTCCTCTTCACAATACCTCATAGTTTCTTTGGGGTTAAGGTCAGGCCAGTTTGCTGGCCAATAAAGAACAGGGATACCATGGTCCTTAAACCAGGTACTGGTAGCTTCGGCACTGTGTGGCATACAGAGATATACATACAGATTTCATATAAACAGACATTAGCAGATGTTATAAAAGTGGATTAGCAGACTAAAATAACAGTATATATAACATAATAAGGACTAAAGAAAGAAGACTTTTACATTTTAAAGCACTGAGTCATGTTCGACTACAGAAAAGCCTCCCAGCATCACCACGCCGCTGTATTCAGAGGCCGTTTCATGGTGTTCTTCACAGTCTGCCTCACTTAAAGCCTCAGATGCCCTAAAACAACCTGATCTGGTCCTTTAACGTGGCTGAATGTGTGCTGGGTCATGGTCGTTGAGCTGCTGCTTCTGAGAGAAATGTGCTCATAGTTGGGCGGACGAGTGGAGAAACAGATGTGGATGCTAGCATAGAGAGCCCGGAGGCCTGGCTCTAGATAACGTCAGAGAAACGGGGTCTCCACCAAGACCACCGACTCGTCTCTCGCACCTCTGACTAAACTACTTACACTCAGAAATTCTTTCATCACAAATCTCATTTTCTTTTGCTGGTGGAGACCAGAGCAGCCCGACGGTAATCTCATCAGGACATAAGCAGCATTACACAAGAGGCCCCGAATAACATTAAAGCACACATACACACACAAACACAGCAATTTATATTTTAACACAGTCAGAAAGTCCATTAGCACATCTACGCTCAGCACAAGTGCTTAATATTACACAAATGTTTGTATCAATTTTAATAGCAGTGGCTGCGTTTGTCCTGCATATCCTCCATCCTCTCAAAGATATGACTCGTTGATTTAAGAGCCCTTCAAATGATCACAAATGTGTTTTGTAATCTGTTATATAATAATACAAAGCCTATAATTTACTACTGAGCACTAAAAATGTAAGAGCTCTTCAATTTTAGTCCCAGACCTTATTTACTTCAGGCTGCACAGCACTAAAGGGACATGATGTAGGTTCAGATGTGCAATTTAATGTTGATCAGTGTGGCTTAAAGGTTAGGAATCCAAAATTTCATTTCTATTCCAGCTGCCACATTCCTAATATCAACACTGCGGAACCAGAGACAGCATCAGAAGTGTCTTACCTGGACTAAGCAGAACCAGAACTGGACCTAAGTCCTCATTTCATTAGTAAATCAGCTCCTAGAGTCTGAGAGACACACAGTCAAAGTCCAGTGTACAGGTTCTGCAGTCTGTGATGGTTTGAGCTGCTGCTGTTGGTCCAAAGTCAACACCTACCAGCAGATTTTACAGCACTTCATGCTTCCATCTGCTCACAAGCTTTAGGGAGATGCCCAGTAGCCGCCTACAGTGCCAACACTACTACTGCCCATCATATTACTCTGCCAGCCAACTCGTGAGCTCTAAGCTAAATTGACTTGTCACTTATGCGATAGTACCATTGTTGGTTCTTTAAAGAACCTTTAGTGTAAATAGGAGATCTGAGTGAGAAGAACCAAGTTCTTATCTCAAAGCTTTAAAAAGGGTCATTCACCCAACTCAAGAAGGAATGGGTTCTTCTATGGCATCATTCCATGGACATTTTGTTGCAATTCTATTTTTAGGAATGTGTTAAGAATTTGGACATTACGCTCTCTTTCTGGTCTTGCTTCTTGTAAATTTGAGCAATATCACTTTTGGCAGAAACATGAGGACACAGAGAGAGAGAGAGATCAACCGACCGTCTCATTATACTAC